>PVJX010006573.1:0-76663 GCA_004027295.1 Dolichotis patagonum | reverse complement strand
TACTATTGTGTTATGTTTGATATTATTGTAATTGAAACTATGCTCAACTATAGCAGAGTAAGAGATATGGTGTTAGATACTGTTGATGTCCAGTTGACTTAATGTAAAGTACTGTGTTGCCTATGTTGTCCTCTTCTGATCTGCTCTGTACTGCCCCCTTTTGTTTTATTCTCTTTTAAATAAAAAAAAAGAAATAAAAAATCAACTATGCAATAGCACAATTGAAACAGGAGACATTGATACCTCATTGTTACAAAAAGATATACCAACTAGGGAAAAAGTTAACAAATATATTAGCCCATAGAACATGCTTAAGTAATTGCAAAGGGATTGAAATTATTACATGCATATTATCTGACCATAGTGCATTGAAACTGGAAATTAATGACAAAAGAAACTGCAAAACCTACAAAAACATGGAAATTGAATAACATCCTAGTGAACCACCGATGGGTCAAAGAGAAAATTAAAAGAAATTAAACATATCTACAATTCAATGAAAATGCAGCTAAAACATATCAGAACCTATGGGACACAATGAAAGTGGTTCTAAGAGTGATATATATAGCAATGCATTTCTACATCAGGAAAACAGAACAAACACACATAAATAACCTGGTACTGAACCTCAAGCTTATAGAAAAAGAAGAGCAAATCAAGTGCAAAGTTCATAGGAAGAAATTATAAAGCTCAGAGCAGAAATTAATGCAATTGAGACTAAGAAAACAACACAGAATGAATCAAAGAGTTGGTTCTTTGAAAGAATAAACAAAATTGATAACCCCCTAGAAAAGGAATGAAAAAACTCAAATTCATACAATGAGGAATGTAAGGGTGAAATTACTACAGATCTTACGGATATTCAGATCATCAATACCTACTTTGAAAATCTTTACTCACATAAACTTGAAGACACAGAGAAAATGGACAGGTTTCTAGAAACATATGAATTACCAAAGCTGGTTCAGAAGCTGTAAAACATTTGAATAACCCAACAGCAATTACTGAAATTGAAAACATAATTAAAAACTTACCAAAAAAGAAAAGCCCAGGTCCTAATGGATTCATGGCTGAATTCTACAAGAAATTTAGAGCAGATTTAATGTCAGTATTCCTCAAACTCTTTAATGAAATTGAAAAGGAAGTTCTCCTTACTACATTCCTGGAGGCAAGTATTACTATGATACCAAAACCAGAGAAAGACCCAACCAAAAAAGACAACTGTAGGCTAATATCTCTAGTGAACACAGATGCAAAAATCCTCAATAAAATATTGTCAAACAGAATGCAGCGAATCATCAAAAAGATTATATATCATGACCAAGTGGGATTCATCCCAGGAACATGGGGATGGTTCAACATACGAAAATGAATAAATGTAATGCACAATATCAACAGAACCAAAGGTAAGAATCACATGATCATCTCAATCGATGCAGAAAAAGCTTATGATAAAGTCCAAAATTCATTCATCATAAAACCCTATGGAAAATCAGAATAGATGATCTTTACCTCAATCTGATAAAAGCCATATATGATAAAACCAACAACCTACATCATACAAGTAGATGAAAACTGAAAGCTTGCACTCTAAAATCAGGAACAGGACAAGGATGTCTGCTATCACTACTCTTATTCAGTATAGTTCTGGAAACATTAGGCAGAGCAATTGGATAAGAGAGAGAAATAAAAGGGATAAGGAAAGGAAAGGAAGAAGTTAATTATCACTATTTACAAATGACATGATACTCTACATAGAAGACCCCAAAAACTCCACCAAAAGACTATTAGAGTTAATAAGCAAATTCAGCAGTGTAGCTGGACACAAAGTCAACATTCAAAAGTCAATAGCATTCTTGTACACAAACAACACATTCATTGAGAAAGAAATTACAGAAATAAAACCTTTCACAGTAGCATACCAAAGAATGAAATACTTACAAACCAATCTAACAAAGGCTGTAAAAGATCTATACATTGAAAACTACAATACTTTTAAAAAGGAGATTGAAGAGGATATCAGAAAATGGAACTATATCCTTTTCTCTTGGACAGGAACATCCGACATAGTGAAAATGACCATATTCTCAAAATTGTTATACAGATTTAATGCAATCTGGATCAAACTACCATTAACATACCTCATAGATCTAGAAAAATCATTCCTAAAATTCTTTTGGAAACAGGGGAGACCTAGAATAGGAAAGACAATCCTGGGCAACAAAGGCAAGGCAGGAGGCATCACAATGCCTGACTTGAAATTATACTACAAAGCTACTGTGATAAAATCAGAATGGTACTAGAAAAAAAAAACAAAGCTGAAGATCAGTGGAACAGATTAAAAGATGCAGACACAGCTACAAAGACACTCAGCCACCTTGTCTTTGACAAAGGAATGAAACATGTTCACTAAAAGCAAGATAGCCTCTTTAATACATGGTACTGGAAAAAGTGCCTTTCCACATGCCAAAGACTAAAACTAGACCCATGTCTATCACCATGCACTAAAGTAAAAATGGATCAAAGATCTAAATATTAAAAGAGAAACACTAAATCTGCTAGAAGACAAGTTAGTTACAAATCTTAAAGACAGAGGTGTAGACAAAGAGTTCAGGAACAAAATGTAAACAGCATGGGAAGTACTTCAAAGAATCAATAACTTGGATCTCATCTTATTAAAATTTTTTACACTTCTATAGAAATCACAACAGAGTGAAAAGAAAACTCACAGAATGGGAATTAATTTTAGCCAACTGTCCCTCAGACAAAGGACTTACATCTAAAACATATAAAAAATTAAAAAACATCAGGTCCCCCTAATTCAAAGACCCAATCCAAAAATGGGCACCTGAGATTAACACACATTTCTCAGATGAAGAAATACAAATGGCAAATAAATACATGAAGAAATGCTCAACATCACTGGTCATTTGAGAAATGCAAAGTAAAACAATGCTGAGATTCCATCTCACTCCAGAAAGAATGAATGCCAGCAAGAAATCAACCAATAACAAATATTGGTGGGGCTGTCAGGGGGAAAAAGGAGTGCTGGAGACACTGTTGGTGGGAGTGTAGGCTGGTGCAGCCACTGTGGAAATCAGTGTGGAGATTCCTCAAAAACCTAGGATTAGAGATTCCATTTGACCAAGCTATCTTGCTTTTGGGAATTTCCCAGAAGAATTTAAAACATCATGCCCAGGGATATATGTGCACCCATGTTTGTAGCAGAACAACTTGTAATAGGTAAATCTTGGAAATAACCCAAATTCCCATCAGCCACTGAATGGATAGAAAAGATGTTGTGTTTTTACAATGGGATACTACTCTGCTATGAAGAAGGTTAAACTTGAGGCTTTTATAAGTAAATGAGTGCAACTTGAGACTATGCTCACAAGTGAAATAAATCAAACTACATGTATAAATATCATATTGTCTCTCTAGTGTAAAAAAAGTTGAAAGAGTAATAAGATCAAATGTGTGCAATAGATATTGTGAAAATGAAAGGAAAAGAAAGTGCTCAAAAGGAAAGAACAACCAGGAGAGGGGAAAGGAGAAAAGGAAGAAGGGAAAAGATTATATGTATATAGGTATACATATATATGTGTGTATATGTCTATATAAAAGATAAGTAACTATTATATTAATCTCTGCAAGTTCATCAAAAAAGTTTGTGCATTAATTGTTTAATTGCTGGATCATTTTCTCATGCCTAAATCTTTTAAACTGAACAACTATTTCTAAGATAATGATATGCAATATATTAACTTCAGTGTTAATTTCCTATGTTTTTGATATTATGTATTATTTCTATCTTTTTTTTAAAAAAAGCAATATGATATTTTACAAGAGTCACATGCCATCAAAATTTAAGTACAGAGAAAAGATTAAAATCTTAGTTGAAAGTTAGAAAACCATACAATAAGCAGATACCAGAAGAAAGTTAGCTAGAACTCTCTTAATATAAGGCATAATAGACTTTAAGGCAGATAGTATTACCAGAGATAAAGGCAGTCCTTATAAAAGGCTCCTTATAAAAGTTTCAATTTCCTAGGCAGATATAGCAACTCTAACTCCGATCACCCTATAATAGTATATGAAAGAAATACAATATTTACTTTTATATAAATGTATATAAATATAGGTAATACTGACAACCCATTATCACATGATATCTGTGGGTCCCAAACTGGAGTACCCCTTAGAATCACCTGTACTTATTAAAAGACACTTGTTAGCTCTTGCCCTTAGGCCTTCTGATTCAGTAGGTCTGTGGACTGGTCTGAGAATTTGCATTTCCAGGAAGCTTTTCAATGTTGTTGGTGCTACTGGTTCAAGGGCCACATCACGAGAGCCAGTATTCTAGAGGAGTCTTCACACCTGCACCAACATATACACATGTATCTATGTATGAAATTTTGTAGTAGCATTTGTCATCATAGAGAAGTATTACCAGCATCCCATATGGTAATTCAGAAACTAAACATAACTCACAGTGTATTCAGACAATTAGACATTATACGGAAATGACAAAGAATGAACTAGAGATACATGTATCAACATAGATACTTCTCAAAAATAATATTTGAATAAAAAAGGAATCTGAGACAAAGTAGGATGTCGTTCACAGGAAACACAAGGCAAAGCAAATTAAAGGCTACATCTTGTTATGATAAAATCATGAAAAAAGCTAGAAAATAAATGCAATGGTTTCCCTGTGGGATGGGGGGTGAGGTGGGGGTGCAATCATGGAATGTAATTTCTTAAACTGAGCAATATCATTGGGTGATCATTATGTCTAAATTGTACAGAGAGATGATGTTTAGTGTTTGGATCCCTAAGGTATCCCTAAGGTATATTTGGTCCCTAAAGTATATTTCTTTTGGTCCCTAAGGTATATTTCTCAATAAAGAATCTTTATTCTTTTGGTCCCTAATGTATATTTCTCAATAAAGAATCTGAAAGGTAATGAAATCAGCTTGTGTATAAGTAGGAGAAATCACTTCCAACTGAAGCAGACAGGAGTAGGATCCACACAGAATTGGGATTGGAGCTATTAGTGGAAGTATGATTGTAAAATCAAAAAGAGGGAGAAAAATATTTTCACTTTGGCCAAATGATATAAGCATACAAAATAGACTTGTCAGGCCAGAGAGAATTCATCATACAGGACACAGCGGGCAGAACCAGCTGGAGAAGAAGTTAGACCAAATTCTCTATTTGATGACTTTTACAAGTAGAGAGTTTTGAAGAGATGGGGTGCAGGTTAGGTATATTCTGATAAAGGAGTCCGTGATGTGGTGGCATTCTGTGCAGACAAGGAAAAGTCAAACACTGTGGTTTACCAGAAACTCTTGGACAAAAATCTTGTAGTGCAATCAGACCCACTGCATGGAAAGAAAAACACCTTTTACTTATTAACTTTTATTTTTATTGATGTAATCTGATGAAAAACATGTATGAAGTTCTAAGTCTATAACTCTATAAGGCTTGCAATAAAAGTAACGGTTAATTTTTTCTAACTCTGCCCATTCCTAAATTCTACTACATAGAGACACTTTTTAACATTTTAGACTCTTCTGATTTTAACTTGAATTTTTTGAAGAAACATATTTATCCTGCAACTTCTTGTAGTTATTATTATTATTATTATACTTTTGTTGCCCTGGAAATTTAAGCTAGGGCCCTCATGCTGAGTTATATTCTCCAGCCCTTTTTAAATTTTTAAATTTTAAGACAGAGACTTTCTAAACCACTAAATTATCTAGACTGGGCTTGAACTTATAATGCTTCTGCTCAGTCTCCCAGTGTGCTAGGATTACAGGCATTTCTACAGTGCCCCTACGCAACTTCTTCATTTAGGCTGGTTTTCTCCAGTAGATGAGGATTTAGCTTGTTTATAACTGTCAACTCTAGACTCTACTGCACATAAACACTTCTCTATCTTTATCCTCTCAATGTAAATCTTTCACAGTTTTTGGCTACATCAAAATACAGTGTTTACATTATTATGATCATGTAAATATTGTTCTGAGCAAAGCCATGTGGCACACTGCAAATACACTTCTTGTTTAACTTTTAAATTTTTCTGGAGCTAATTGCTTCTTTTATACTTGCAGTTTCTACATATTTATCCCTGAACTCCATTAAGGTCTCAAAAATGTCTCTTAATCCAACTGTTAATTTCCATGCTCTATTTTTTCTTCCCTGGGGACATTCCTCTGGGAGGATCCATCTCCTTGTTTCAACTTGGTTTTCGAAAGTGTTGCTATCCCAGGACTTTACTCAACCCCATTCTAGACAATTCTCATGACCTGTTTTTTCCTGTTGGATACCATCTTAATTTTTCTGTGGGCCTAGAGTGTGGGCTGTCAGAGGGAAGATTTTCATTTACATGAGGTCCAGCTGGTTCTTTGGAGACCCCCAATGCCAGTTATCTTTAAATCTCATCTCTTGGGGTTATCAGCTGTCTCAAAGAGGATCATTCATTTGGTTGCTTGATGGTAGAGATGCGTACAGCAGACTGGCCGCTGGGGTTTGGGCCACCTTGGCTGTGTCATGGAAAGGCCTTGGGAAGGAGAGCAGATTTATCTTTCAGTACTCAGAAATTTCTTCATTCTCTTTTCAACAGACAGCCTTACTTTCACCTTCAAATGCCTGGGATCTACAAAGCAGCCCCTTCCATTGTAAATGGATAAAGATAGAAAGCCATATTATTAGATCATAAAACTATCAAGATTATAATAGGAGTATACTGATGAAATTTTATAGTCAACAAATATTTACTGAGTTCTAATTTGAACAATGCATTGTGTTAGAAATTGACTGAATGCATTCTTCTTTACCAAATTTCTTGGAATTGGAATCTACTCTTCAAGGGAAAGAGTCAAGTTTGGGACAAACCGCAGAAATTTGTGCTGATGTGCAAACTTTTGAAATTCATTATTCCAGGAAAGTCTGGCCTAAATGTGGAAATCATTCAAAAAAGATAAAGGAAAGTTCACAAAAGCCAGATTCATCAATAGAAACTAAAATGCTTTAACTTTAAATTTTTTTTATTTTGAAAAGAATAAAACCAAGTGAAATAAAACAGAATACAGTTAATCAAAACAAGACAATGAATGTGATACAGGACTTCAAAACAAAATAAAATGAAATCAATAATGGCTACCATAATGCCTCTTGTTATCTTCAAAATAACTGCCCATACCACCAGACATAATAAAATCAAACAAAACAAAATGGAATAAAATCAATTAAAAGAAAACAATAAAAGCAATACAGGGCTTCAAAACAAGATAATAGGAAACAAATAATAGCTACCATAATATATTTTGTTAGCCTTGAAATAGCTGTCCATGCCATCAAATATAATAAAGTCAAACAAAACAAAACATAATAAAATCAAACCAAACAGAGCAATGAAAATGATACAAGGTTTCAAAACGCAATAATAGATTAACAATGGCCACTGCTTTCCCTTTTTACACATTTCCTCCCCTTTCACTTTCACAATATCTACTGTGCATTTTGTTTTTTTAATTTTATTTTAAAGAGAACAAAACAAAGCAAACCAAAACAAAACAGAACAAAGTAGAGCACAGCAAAACAATACAAATAACACAGGATTTCAGAAAAAGATAGCAGGAACTCAACAGTGGCTATCATAATGTCTCTTGTTTTCTTCAAAATAGTTGTTCATACCTTCACATACAATAAGTTGATACACATCAAAATAGTATAAAAGCAATGAAAACACAAGAATGAGAGCCTTAAGGGCTTTCAAGACCAGACACTAGGAAATCAATAATGGCTACCGTGATGTCTCTTGTTTTCTTCAATATCTACTGTGCATTTTGGATCCCACTAACTCCTTTAGTTTTTTATACTAGGGAGACAACATGATGTTCACCCATGTGACTCTGAACTACTTCACCCATGAGCATGATGTCAAGTTGTATCCATTTGCCTACAAGAGCATCAAGACTATTTTTCTTTATAGCTGAAAAATTGCCATAACTTTCTTATCCATTCTGCAGTTGATGAGCAAGCTATCCCTACTTTTTTCTGGTTCCATGTCACATAAAGCATTGTTTTCTCTCCTTTGACTTTCAGTCTATGAATTTTCTGTCAAGTTAAATGTGTTTCTTGTGTAAAGCATTTTTATGGATCCTGTCTCCTGATCTGCTCTGCTTATTTCTTTTTATTTGTAAATTGAGACCATCTATACTAATGGTTATGACCAACATGCACTGGTTCATCTCTGCTATTTTCTTGCTGTTGGCTGCCTACTTTTCACCTCCATTCAGTTATCTGCCCTTCTTGGTGATCCTTCTCTGCCACTGTTCCTGGAACTGTGGTCACTTTTATCTCTCTCTAGAAAGAACTTTAGTATTATTTGTAGGGTTGATTGTGTGGTTATGAATTCCTTTGGTTGTTCTTTGTCATGGAGGAATCTTGTTTCTCCATTAATTTTGAAAGATAGTTTTTCAGAATACATCAACCTGGGTTGGAAGCTTTTTTCTTTCATGATTTGGAATATTTCACTCCAATCTCTTTTTGAGTTGATGGTTTGGGTTGAGAAGTCTGTCATGATTCTGATGAGTTTTCCTTTATAGGTGATCTGTTTTTTTTTCTTTGACAGCTTTTAATATTCTTTTCTTTTGCTGAATTTGTGAGATCTTGATTATTATATGTTTGAGTGTAGATTTATTTTGGTTATGGCTGTTTGGAGTCATATATGCCTCACTTATCTGTGGTCACATCCTTTTCTCATGCTTGGGAAGTGTTCTGCTATTGCTTCTGTAAATACACTTTTTATGTCATTTGTGTTGACCCCTGCTTTTTCACTGACACTTATTATTCTTAAATTATTGTTCTTTGTGTTGTCTTGCAACCATCAAATTGTTATTTCCTGGTTCCTTGTTATTTTTAAGAGCTCTTTCCTTTCATGATCGTTAGCTACAATCCTGTCTTCAAGGTCTGAAAGTCTATCTTCTATTTCTTTCAAGCAGTTTAGCCAGCTTTCAATGGAGCTTTTAATTTCCTGAATATCTCTTTGAATCTCTTTCATGCATTCTAAATCCTTGTTATGTTGTTCATTTAAGGTTTCCCTATTTTCTTATGCTACTCTATTTTTTAAGCTTATGTCTTCTTTAGAGATGCTTAGCAATTTTTTAAATTATGTTTTTCACTCATTCTTTTACCTGAGATAGTATTTTTGTTATAATTTCTTTTATAGCCTCATGAAGTTATTTCTTTACTTCAGTTGCCATCACTTCAGAAATTACAGGTGTGTGACTCACAATCTCTTCCATGTTTACATCTCCTGGACTTGCTTTGCAAGGGTTGGAGGCTAGAGACTGCCTTTGCTTCTTTCTCTTGCCATTTTCCTGGGTTCTTCCAGGCAAGTGGTTAGTGGGTTTCCAGGTGTTTCCTGCAATGGCTACACTTTCTCTGAAGTGTGACTGGTTCTCCTGGCCAGTGCTGGATATGGGTATATGATAGTGGCGATTGGGTGTGCTGGTGTGGGGCGGCTGCTGTTTTTGCAGCCTGGGCTACCAGCAGTGGAAAACGTCCTCATTGGTGGCTGGTGTGTGTGCCAGAGCAGGGTAGGCTGTGGCCTCTGTTGTGAAGTCCCCAAGAGTTGGTGCACAGGGAGATCACTCCTTGGGGATCTGCTTGGTGCCAGGGGCTGGGCTCTATATCAGGTCAGATCCCAACTTCTCTTCAGGCAGCTGGAGCATGAGTGCATTTTGTAGCTGCTGTGGGGGGCAAGAATGTGGTGGGAATTCTGGCCCCATGGTTCTGGGCTGGAGTGGGCCCCCTCCTTCTCACCATCTGCCTGGTGGCACCTACTGCTGAAGCTAAAGCTAATACTACAGACTTTTTTTTAAAGATGGGACAAGGTCTCATTCTGTTATTCAAGTTTCCCTTTAATTTACTATGTAGACTAGGCTGACCTCAAACTTATGGTGATTTTCCTGCCTCAGCCATGCAAGTGCTGGAATTATAGGCAGGTGCCACCACACCTGACTCACTAAAATGCTTTAAAAACCTCTGAGATTACTGTCAAAGAGAACAAACACCTTTCACCAATTTTGATAGTGACATGAGGTACGTTCCTGGAATACTATGTGCAGTGCTAAGTTCTAGTTTGGTGATGTGTACCTCCTATAGACAAATTCACCAGAAGGTATTTTTTATATTATTCGAATGGTAAGGAATAGAAAGATCTTCATAGACCTTCAGTTATTACTGTGTAGCCTATGGGTCTCTGGGTGTCTGTAAAGTCAAGACGAGTTTTTAGAAGGATACTAAGACATAATTGACCATTTTTTTTCTTACTGTAGTGACATTTGCACCAATGGTGTTTGTGGTTTAGTGTGAACCCAGGGAGCAGCAGGCAACTATTGCATCAGATGCTGGATTCTTTACCATAGCAGGCATGGCATAGCGGGGAGGGGGATTTCCACTGAAGAATGTCTGTGATAATCTTAATATCAATTACACTTAAAGTGCATCTTAAATATTTTGTGTGTAAAATGAGAAGTGCTCCTAAAATATTTCTGCTGTATGCAGAAGTAGAATGCTTACTTTGGGGAAAAGTACATGTTTAATTGCATGAGATGCAACCTAAGTAGCCATTTTCACAAGTGTATGTGTGTGTGTGTGTGTGTGTTTATTTGACAGAATGACTGACAAATTATGGTTATTCATACTTGAGTGTTTGTTAGACAGTTTCTCAAAAATTAAAGAAGTTAGTCTGGCACTTCAAGGCAAACAACTGGCAATATTTTTTGCCAATGATAAAATTCAAGATTTCAAATGAAAATTAGAACTTTAGAAAATGATCCCCTGCTGTGAGCTTGACAGTATCACAGGCCTTGCAAGCTTGCTGATGAGACTGAGGGTGATGCAGACAATTGTGGTTTTCCTTGATATTAAAATTATGACAGGCCTGTAGGTGTAGTTTCCTTGTAGAGTATTTACCTCACATGTGTGTGGCCTGGGCTCAATCTCCAACACCACATGAAACAGTAAAATAACTAAATTAATACAATGTATCAAGTTTTGGAAGAACAATAAAGCTCACTAAGCCAGTATTTTCCAGAAAATCAATGCAAAGGTAAAAGGTAAAGAGAATTTTGATTTGACAAAGCAACATTTAAGACCAACATTAAAGAAATCACTACTTGGTGAACTTAATGAAAAATGTTGAGCTTGGTGGTATGAGCTGAAGCCATGTACAGTGATCCCCATCCAGCCCTGAAACCTTGCTCAGAACCTGGTAGGGCCCCTCCCAGAGTTCCCAGTCAGCCTCAGACTTTCAGGTAGGTCCTCCCAGCCTGGTTGGGCCCTCCCAGCCAGTGACCCCAAACGGCTGGGGAATCACCTGAACTTGGTGGTATGAGCCAAAGGCCCACACAGCAAACCCCATTCAGCCATGCAACCTTGACATCTCACTTGGAACCTGGGGAGTACAACAACAGAAGAAAACCACCAAGCAAGGCAAATAATTAAACAGAAGGGAAAGATAAAGAACCAAGAGCAGAAAGATAAAATGACAAAATAAGCCATAATATATATATGTATATATATATATATATATTAGTTATAGCTATTAATGTAAATGGCCTCAATTTACCAATTAAAGAAACAGACTGGCAGAATGGATCAAGAAACAACTTCCAACCATAGGCTGTATACAAGAAACCAATCTAACCAAAAAGGAAACTCATAGACTGAAAGTCAAAGGATGAAAAACAATACTTCATGCAACAGGAACCCTCAAAAAAGCAGGGGTAGCTATTTTGTTTGCAGACGAGGTGAACTTCAAACCAAGAATGATCAAAAGAGACAAAGGAGGTCACTCTATACTAGTCAAGGGAAAACTTCATGAGAAAGAGATAACAATCTTAAATATATATGTACCAAATATGGGAGCACCCAGCTATATAAAACAAATTTTAATAGAAATGAAAAATCAAATAAGCAATCACACAATTATAATGGTAGACATTAACACTCCATTGACACAAAGAGACAGATCAACTAGACAGAATATCAGCAAAGAAATAACAGAACTGAGTCAAATTTGTGAACAAGTGGACTTAGATTTTTACAGAGTGTTCCACCCAACAACATCAGAATATACATTCTTCTTAGTTGCACATGAGACATTCTCTAAACTAGACCATATTCTAGCCTATAGAACATGCTTAAGTAAATGCAAAAGAATCAAAATTATACCATGCATATTATCTGGTAATAGTGCCATGAAACTAGAAATTAATGACAAAAGAAACTATAAAAACTCCATAAACACATGGAAATTAAATAACACACTCCTGAATAATTAATGGGATACAGAGGAAATTAAACAATATCTACAAGCAAATGAAAATACATATACAACTTACTGAAATCCGTGGGATGCAATGAAAGCAGTCCTCAAAGGGAAATATATTGCAGTGAATTCCCACATCAGGAAAACAGAAGGAACACAAATAAATAACCTGATACTACCTACACCTGACACATCTAGAAAAAGACAGGCAAATCAAGCCCAGAGGCAAAAGAAGGGAGGAAATTATAAAGATCAGAGTGGAAATTAATGCAATAGAGACTAAGAAAACAATAAAAGAATTAATGAATCGAAGAGTTGGTTCTTTGAAAGAATAAATAAAATTGATGAGTCCCTAGCAAACCTCATTAAAAAAAGGAAAGAAAAAACTCAAATTCAAGCAATAAGGAATGAAAAGGGTGAAATCACTACAGACCCTGTGGAAATACAGAAGATCATAAATACCCACTTCAAAAACCTTTACTCTCATAAGATTGATAACACAGAAGAACTGGACATATTCTTAGAAACATATGAATTACCAAAGCTAGATCAAGAAGTTGTGAAACTGAAGAATAACCCAAATTCAATGAATGAAACTGAAAATGTGATTAAAACCAACAAAGAAAAGCCCAGGTCCTGATGGATTCACTGCTGAATTCTACAAGAAATTCAAGTAAGACTTAATTCTAACACTCCTCAAAGTCTTCAATGAAATTGAAAGGGAAACAATTCTCTCTAACTCATTGCTAGAAGCCAGTATTACCCTAATACCGAAACCAGAGAGAGACCCAACCAAAAAAGAGAACAACAGGCCAATCTCCCTAATGAACATAGATGCAAAAATTCTCAATAAAATACTGGCAAACAGAATGCAGCAAATCATCAAGAAGATCATACACCATGACAAAGTGGGATTTATCCCAGGAATGCAGGGATGGTTCAACATATGGAAATCAATAAATGTAATGCACCATATTAATGGAGCCAAAGATAAGAATCACATGATCATTTCTATAGATGCAGAAAAAGCTTTTGATAAGGTCCAACACTCATTCATGAAAAGAACCCTACAGAAAATCAGAATAGATGATCATTACCTTAATATGATAAAAGCCATCTATGACAAACCAACAATCAGCATCATATTAAATAGTCAAAAACTGAAACCTTTCACTCTATAATAAGGAACAAAAAAAGGATGGCCATTATTACCATTCCTAATCAATATAGTGCTGGAAATATTAGCCAGAGAAATTACACAGGAGAAAGAAATAAAAGGAATAAGGATAGGAAAAGAAGTTAAATTATTATTATGTGCAGATGACATGATACTCTACATAGAAGACCCCTAAACTCCATTGAAAAATTTCTAGGTATCTTAGTCAAATTCAGTAATGTAGCTGGATACAAAGTCAACATTCAAAAATCAATAGCATTCCTATATACTAACAACAAAATCACTGAGAGACAAATAAGAGAAGCCACACTCTTCACAATAGCATCCAAAAAAACGAAATACTTAGGAATTAATCTCACAAAAGAAGTAAAAGATCTATTCAGGGAAAATTATAATACCTTGAAAAAGCAATTGAAGATGACCTCAGAAAATGGAAAAATATCCCTTGTTCATGGACAAGAAGAACAAACATTGTGAAAAAGGCCATTCTTCCAAAATTGTTATACAGATTTAATGCAACACCAATCAAAATACCACTAGCATACCTCATAGATCTAGAGAAATCACTCTTAAAATTCATCTGGAACCAGAAAAGACCTAGAATAGCAAAGGAAATTCTAAGCAACAAAGGCAAGGCAGGAGGCATTACAATCCCTGACCTGAAGTTATACTACAAAGCTAGTGTAATAAAATCAACATGGTACTGTAATAAAAACAGACCTGAAGATCAATAGAATAGATTAGAAGATACAACCACAACTATAAACACACTCAACCACTTCATCTTTGACAGAGGGGCCAAACATGTTCACTGGAAGAAAGATAGTCTCTTTAATAAGTGGTGCTGGAAAAACTGGCTGTCCATATGCTGAAAACTAAAACTAGACCCATACCCATCACCATGTACTAAACTAAAGTCAGAATGTGTCAAAGATCTAAATATTAATACAGAAACACTTAATCTGCTTGAAGACAAATTAGGTAGAAATCTTGACGATATAGGGGTAGGCAAAGAATTCATGAACAAAAATCAAACTGGGAAATACCTCCCAGAATCAGTAACTGGAACCTCTTTAAAAAGCTTCTGCATGTCAAAAGAAATCTCCAACAGACTAAAAAGAAAACTCACAAATTGGGAAAATATCTTAGTCAATTGTCCCTCAGACAAAGCACTTGTGTCTAGAACATATAAAGAATTTTAAAAAATCAGACCACCAAAATTTAAAGACCCAATCTAAAAATGGACATCTGAATACACACTTCTCAGCTGGAATGGCAAATAAATCCATGAAAAAATGTTCAGTTTCATTAGGAAAATGCAAATTAAAACCACACTGAGAGTCCACTGCACTCCATATAGAATGTCCAGGATCAAGAAAACCTCCAACAACAAATGCTGGAGAGGCTGTGGGGAAAAAGGAACTTTTCTGCACTGTTGGTGGGATTGTAAACTGGCACAACCACTGTGGAGGTCAGTCTGGAGATTCCTCAAAAAGCTAGGTTTGGAAGTCCCATTTGACCCAGCTATTCCACTTCTGGGTATATTCTTGGAAAAGTCGAAAACATCATACCACAGTGATATATGCACACCCATGTTTATAGTAGCACAATTTGTAATAGCCAAATCTTGGAAACAACCTAAATGCCCATCAGCTGAGGAATGGATAAAAAAGATGTGGTATTTTTATACAATGGAGTACTACTCAGCTATAAAGAAGGGTCACACTGACGCTTTTATAGGTAAATGGATCTCATAAGTGAGATAAATCAAAATCATATGTGTAAATACTTTCTTCCTAGTATGAGAAACTGAAAAAGTAAGTAGAGACAAAAATCTTTAATAAATATCATGAAAGGATAAGAAACTGCTCAAAGGGGAAAAATAACTCAAGGAAAAGGAGAAAAGAAGGAAGGGAAATGAAAAAATATATAAATTTGTATATACACATTTAAGATATCTAAGATGATTGTGCTACTAATTGTATTAGTTCTTGGAACAAAACAGTTAACATTCACAGGATTAGATCAATTTTGCATGTTTATATCTGGTAATCTGAGTCAGTCTTTTGAAGACAACTATGCAAAGTAACAACCTTAGTTATGTTCTTACCACCTTGGTTTGAAAGCCTATATTGTCATTGTTTTGGGCTCTTTGTTATTGTTGTTTACTTGCCTCTTTTCTTTCTTGTTTTTCTCATAATTTATTTTGTTTTGTTTTGTTTTTCCTCTAATACAGAAAGGATAGATGTATATGTATAGACTTATACATGCCTAGAACTTCTCCTAAAGGGTTTACAAGAATTGATTTTATTATGTGTGATGATATGAACAACTCCTTTGAAGAAAAGGCGACATTATTGTAGCCATTGCTAATTTCCTATTATCTTTTTGTGAAGTCTAGTGATGCTTTTATTCCTTGTTTAATTGGTGTTAGTCTGTTTTGTGTCATTTAATTTCAATATATGTGAAGGTATGGATAGCTATTTTGAAGAGAACAAGAGACATTATGATAGCCATTGTTGATTTTCCTATTTTCTGGTTTTGAAGGCCTGTAATACTTTCATTCTTTTGTTTGGAATGGTTTTATAATATTTCTGTCTTGTTGAATTCATTGTTGTGAAGATATGATCAACAATTTCAAGGCAGGTGCTTATGCCACTGAGCTTATGCCCTAGACCTTGGGCAATGATTTCAAAGAAAACAAGAGATATTTTGGTAACCACTGTTGATTTTCTGTTGTCTTGTTTTCAAATCCTCTATTGATTGTCTTGTTTTGTTTTGATCTGCTTTGTTCTGTTTTATTTTGTTTTTTTTTCTTTAAAAAAAAGAAAAAGGCTTACAACTGATGAAAGAGGTTATTAAAACAGTCCTCTATTTTCTACTACAAGTCAGTATGGAATTACTTTACATACTTTAACCAAAACAACCCGAGCCAAATGAAAGAAATAGATGTGAGAGTCCAACAGTTTTCCCATTAAGTCAGGCATCAAAGATAAAATACAACAATGCTATTCTTTTCACTGTTTCTTAAAGTTAATTTTTGTAAAATGCATAGTGGATTCCAATTGCAAATGATACCCATCCCCCTTCCACACTTGACAATGTCTAGACATTTTCTGTTGTCATGTTGTTTGGAGGAGGGGTTGAGAAGCTACTGGAATTTCACATGTAGAAACCAAGGACAGTACTGATCATCCTCTAACACAGAGGAAAACTTGACATTTCCCAGACAAAAGCATCAATAGTGATGAGACCCCAGAACAGTTGTGGCAAACCTATGGCATGCATGTGGCAGCGGGCTGCTTGTTATTGTTAGAAGTTCTAAAAGGTTCACCACCACTGCCCTAGAATAAATTACAGATGAGAGATACAAAACCTGCCTGCCAATACAAGACACCAAAGCTAAACCACCAAAGTGTATGAATCTAAAATTAATCCATTGTTAGATCAAGATACTGTATGTATGAATCAACATAGGATAGTAAAGTCAAGCCATTAGAATTATATTCTGATTTACCAGTGGACCAGTCATTTTTTTCTAAAGGAAAGTATAAGGCTAAGTTTTGAGCTCTAGTTCATCATTAAAACCAGTAAATTTTTAGGAATTCATCCTGCTCCATGCTCAACATATAACTCACATTCACATTATGTGTCTGCACCTGTGATTTTGAATACAAAGCAAATGTGAGGCCCAGGAGCCTGGATGGAAACATAGGACACAGTAGTAAGCACCTTGTGCTCCAGGTTCAGACTCCAGGCAACGACCCTGGGTTCCTTAATCATTCATAAAGTACAGAACATAAATAATTAATGTGCCTTTAAAAAGCCGTGCTAGAATAAACTGGGCATGGTGGTGCGTGTCTTTAATTGTTGCTCTTGGGAGGCGGAGGCAGCAGGAGGATTGCCATGGAGTTTGAAGCCAGCCTGAGCTACAAGGTGCAGCCCTACCTCAAAAAAATAACAACAGCAACAACAACAAAAATAAAAAGCACTAAAGTTATACAGCTCTAGTTAATATTTGGCCACACTAATCACATCCCTTTGGTACAAAGGAATTATGAAACCACTCGAATTTCACAGTAGTTAGAATCGTCCTACCAGTCAGCTGATTGCAGCCAGTGTTTTAGGTTGAGCTGTGCTCTCTCTCTACCCCATCTCTGTCCCAGTATGTCAAAGTCTTAACCCTTGAGACCTATCAATGTGACCTGATTTGTAAATTGAGTCTTTGTAAAGGAGCTCGGATGAGGCCATACTGGACTAGAATGACCCCTAAACCCAAACACTGCAGTGTTTACAAGGGTAAAGAGATTTGGAGACGCACAGAGGAAAGAAGACCATTGGAGACAAAAACAGAGATCAGAGTGACACAGCCGCCAGCCACAGAACCAGCAACCACAAAACTTTGGCACAGGCAGGGGATGACTGTCTCCTAGAGCCTTCAGAGGGAGCATGGCCCTACCAGTGCCCTAACTTTGGACTTTTAGAGGTGTGTAACAATAGGTTTCTACAGTTTCAAGCCACCCAGTGTGTGGTATTTTGTCACAGCAACCTGGGAAACTAAAGCACCTATTGATCTATACCAGTCCATTCTTCAATCATCTTGTAGTAGTTTAATGACCTTATGCTGAGAAAATCCAGTGGTGGGGTGCTCACTCCTAATAGGCAGAGGCATGGCTGGGGGGGGGGCTCTAAAAGCTACAAAATTCCTCCTTATACAATGAACAGATAGACTTTCTGCTTTGTGGCTTCAACTATTTTACTTTCAATCAACCACTAGTTAAGAATTTTGTTGTCTGCAATACATACCAGGATATCCTTTGGCAAATAGATCACTGAAAATCCATCTTACTCAAAGGCAAACAGTGAGATCCTAGAAGTTGAAATCGCTGTTCTGTGCGCTCACCATCGTCAGAGCAGGCGGGCAGTACAAAGCTGTGAGGCCAGGGTGATGGAATGAGAGAGTGGGTGGTACCACAGCTAGCCATTCAAATTGAGTTTTAACAAAGTTCGCAGAGGCAATTAGGTCCTCACTGGTGGGGCGCACTTTATACAGCAAGGAACACAGTGGTTCATGCGTCTGCATCACAAAGTTAGCAGAAATGGAGTTGATTATGCTGACTTCCAAGCCCAGGGCTTGTCTGAGCACAGCGTTGGAAAACTCATCATTCATCCCACTGTACACTGACCCTTTCCAGGAGAGGTTTTAACAAGGTGTCGAATAAATACAAATTAGTTTACTCTCCAGCCCTTGTGTGTCCTTTCAGAGCAAATGAAATTGCATTTATAATAAATTTGTTCAGTATTCACGTGGGCGATGCATATATTTCAAAATGCTCAGCTACAATTTGGATCTAATTAGTTGACACTTATAGTACTGCCAAAGTTTTTTATTCAGGAGTGGATTGGCTGTTTCAACAACAAATTCTTAAAAACATCTGTAGAATAAAGCCAACTGACAAAAATATTTATGTTACAGTTTTCAGCTGTGACATAAGGGGCCATTCCATCTTGTGTGCTTTGCATTTATTGCAAGAATTTTGGTCACAAGAATGGTCTGTGGAACGGGTTTTCCTCTTGATCATCTTGTCTTTCTTTCCTTCATTGGTTCAAATCTACAAGGTATTTCAGATGGAACACTTAACAGTCTGATGGGAGGCTTTGTTTTACATCTCAGCATCTCATTGGAGGTAAAAACAAAAAAAACAAGAATGATAGCCAAATCAGAAATCACTTTAAATGCCAACAAAGCAGATGTTAGTATATGATGACTATGTTGAAGAAGATGATGATGAAAATAAGAGCAAATAACAATAATATGGTGCTTCCTATATCTGGTCATTGTGCACACCAGCTATGGATTTTCACTTAGACATGTGTTATCCCCACCTTAAAGATGAGAAAACTGAGATTTATGGAGACTAAATGACTTTTTTAAGGTTTTGGAGCTAATAAGTTGGGGCTGGTATTCATCGCCATTTTTACCCTACCTTCCACAGCCCACACTTTTAATCACTGTGTTACAAAGACTGCTTGCTTTAGGAAGCAGCACCTGAGGTATGCAGTAGAAATTCATATTTCTACTATGTGTACAAGTACCTATATTCTACATTGCTATGGTGCTGTTCTTCAGTCAGTATCACACTCATTTAGATAAGGGTCAAATTCATTTTTTCAGGGAAAGAACAGGGACACAAAGTAAAAAATCTGGTCCTTTATATGCAGTTGTAGAGACAGCAGTTCTTAGGGAAATGTGCCTTTCTAGGGCAGCATCCTCTAGCAAAGGATAACAAAAAAAACCCTAAGCTAAAGCCTGTAATCCCAGCTATTCAGGAGCTGAGGCAAGAGGGTATAAACTCAAAGAAATTCTGGGACAATTTAGTGAGACCTTTGTCTCACAAAAGTAAAAAAGAGTTGAGAGTGTAGCTCAGTGGTAGGACACTTACCTAGCGTGAGCGAGGTCCTGGTTTTAATCTCTGCAAGCTCCTACTAGATATACTGAAAAGAAAAGAAGAAAAAAAGACAAAGAAAAAGAAAAAAAGAAACAACAACCAAATAAAAGAAGCTGGTCATTTCGGCCGCCAACACCTAACCACACACTACTTTTGTTTAATACTGTATTTGAATGTGAGACTGATTTTGTCCAAATAATTCTTTTAGTTGTACATTTTGGTACAGAAAAGATGCAGATCCATTTCTAAGAATTTGATAACTTGATCACTCCACTGCAGTCCCTCAGGATCTGAGCTGAGAGTCAGACACCCTCACCATGCACAGCCACACCATCAGGTTCAATTACTGTACCAGCTTAATTCATCACTAGTATCTGACCACAAGTTAAGTTTTAAAATTTCTTTATACCTTTGTTTCATTCTTTTAAGACAGAGATAATCCTTATAACCTACACAGAAATGTTGAGTAGATTAATTTATAGATGCAAACCCCATAGAATAACACTTGACATATACTAAGCACTCATTTAGTACTGTCATCATTGTCATCGTCATTGTCATTTCTCAGCCCATTGTAGAAATCTAAGTGTTTGATCCCTGCCATAAATTTTGTTTTCACTGTAGAAAATTTAATGGTCCCAGTAATTTTTGTTTACATCCCAAAACTTTCTTAGGGAAATTATGATACATGATAGGACTTTAATTACTATCTATGTTTGTACTCAACAGTAGTAATTTTTAAGATAATGTCATGGGCCAAAGGCATTTCAAAAGTGTAATTTTTATGAAATTACCTTTCTGAGAAGTAATCAATTAGGAAGTTTTTTTTTTTTAACAAAGTTGCTTCCAGCTTCAGATAATGTACGTAAATCATACAGCATAAGGGCTAAAATACCCAAATGTCACTGTCACTACTGTTTATGGTCTCATTTCTGCTTCATGGTTATCACCACTTTACTCCCTAGATTACTTTTCTGTTGCAAATTAAAAGAATTTTTTAGAACTTCTGAACTATGAAAATGTTGACTTTTAAAGGTAAAAGAAGCATTCTTTCTCTTTCTCTGAATGTTCTGCCTAATAACACTGCCCAGCCCTCTGAAAGCTGGAATTAGAAAAACTTAACCTGGGTATGAAAGAATAAATCAATTAGAACACATCCACCCATCACAATAGCGTTCTTTTGAGAAGTGCTGTAATAGAGGCTTCCAGTTTCTGGTTCATCAATAGAACCTGTCTCAAGTGTCATGGTAGACAGTGTTCTATTAACATCAGCTCCAAGTAAGTGAGCGCAGGGAAGGATTCAAATTTCAGCCCTTTCCATGATAAAGAATCGCAGTTCTAGGAAGTAGACCATGGGGGTAAAGAGCTTGTTAGAAAAACATTTCATTTGCCTTTGTAAATGTATTTAATCTTAGGTGTTTTACTGGAAAATGTGCTTCAAGAGGGAGTCTTTTCCCTGTGGCAACATATCACCTTTTCTTTCCTCTTCTCTTTTCTTTTCTCTTTTTCTCTTCTCTCCTTCCCTCTCTCCCTTAGTCTCTCCCTTCCTCTCTTCCTCCCTTTCTCCCTCCCTCTCTCCCACTTCTTTCTTTTTTGGTGGTACTAGAGATCTTGTGCAGGAACACTCTACCACTGAACTGCATTACCACTTTTTATTTTATTTTATTTTATTTTTCTTATTTTGAGACAGGATCTCCCTAAATTGCCCAACCTGGTCTAGAACTTGTAGCCTTCTGCTTCAGTCTCCTGAATAGCTAGAATTCCAGGCATGTGTCACCCTGGTAGGCTTCACCATTGATTTGTAACATAATTTAAAATGAATTTATTGCTAAGAAATGCTTATTGATGTCAAGAAAAAAACATGGAAGAAGAAAACAAGGAAAACTAAAATCACTTGTATAATACCACCACAAATATAAACTACTGTTAATATTGTGATATATAGTATTAGAGATTAATTTTCATTTTGAAGGAAATTTTGAAAGTTTTAACTTCTATGTGATTGTCTAACTTCTTCATAACTTCTCTGTCTGTATACTTGTTCTTTCCCATGTCATTCAGTTGTAGTTTTACTATTATGCCTTTATTTCTTTCATTTAAATTAGCTTGGTTTAGAAACAAATGAGTGACTATATTTTTGTGTGTCTCCAAATGGATGGCATGTTACTCAGACATCACTTAGTAATGCATTTCCCACTGTTGACTTGAGGTGTATATTTATCATGTAGTAAGTTCATGGAAAGCCTGAGGTTTGTTCTGGTTCTTTTCATTCTGTTTTATTGCTTCAGCTACATATTCCTACATGGCACTGTACCTATTACTTTAGTGAATATTACTAGCATAATTTAACAATTTTATTTATGTAAAACCTATATTACTTTAGTTAGGTTTAATTATGAGTAATCTACCTGTCAATTTTTAGAAAATTTAATTGATTAAAGTGTTTCCTAGGTAGTATATGCATAAACGACACACATGATACAGAGATGTCAATGGTGAGAAGTTCATTTCCTTCCTCTACTTTCTCTACCAATCACTTCTTATCTTGGAACCAATTGTGGTTTTTTTTTTTTTTTAATAATCTTTCCAGTGCGACTCTATGCACATGTAAACATAGGAATAGGATGAAAGATGTCCCGTTCAGACAAGACTCAGACAGGTAATGGATTGTCTAACACCAATGTGAGTGCCATATCGAAATAAAAACCTTCAGTGGAAGTACTCAGAAACGAGTTTCAGAGCCCTTGAGGTTTTCCTGCATTGAGATTGTGCCCCTAAGTGAACGCATCACAAGCTTCTCTGGGAATGCAGGTTCTCTTTCCCAGCCATGAGAAAGTTACTTCCAAAAAGCTGTAACTCTCTTGAGTATGACGACTTATTCCTAATTTGTATTGTTGCATTTCATGTAACAATACACTTACTAACTCACTGGAGAGCTGCCTTGTTGTTGCTTAATGTTTACACGGTGTTCCATAGATGGATGCTTTATTTAGCTCCTCCCCTAAAGACACGTATCGGTGTTCTTCCCGGTGTATTCCTATTATAGTCAACCACTGGTATCAATTTCACTCTTCATGTCTATAATCTAGAAGTAGAATTGCTAGGTTAAGAGATATTCAGTGTTTTGTTGTTACTGATGTGTTGCCATCCACAGAAATTGCACTCAGTTACATTCTGCCCTAAAACATATGACACAGTGTTTATTTCCTAACACACTCACCAACATATGTGCTACGAAGACAGTTTGATAGGCAAAGAATGGAGTCTGATAGCTTAAATTTGCGTGTCTCTTATGAATGAGTCACTTGCATTTTCTTTTTTGGAATTCTCTTTGCTTGTTTTTCTAATGTATAGTTGAATTTTTAAAAATTGGTTTTTAGGACGTACTTAAGTGCTAAGAAAAACAGTTCTTTGTTATATGTTTAAATATCAGTATTTTACCTAGTTAACTTTTTCCTGTTCATTTTTTATTGTATTTTTTGGTAAAATTTGATTTTTTATATATTTCAATTTATCAATTTTTATAAATAGTTCCTAGATCTTGTTTCATATTATGGGATCATTTCATATCTGAGATTATACAAATATTGTTTTATTTTTTATTTTTTTATTTTTTTTGGGTACCGGGGATCAAACTCACGACCTTACGCTTGCCAGGCAGGCGCTTAAGCCACTGAGCTAAATCCCCGGCCCTGTTTTATATTTTTAAAAGTTTTTGCATCTAAATCTTTGATCCCTCTTCCAAGTATTTTTTATATAACAAGGCATTGATTGAAACACTTTTTCAAGTTGTCCTCACATCCTTATTCAAATAATCTCTATTTTCTCACATTGATTTATCATATCATTTTTATCACATTACTTCCTAAAATCGAATCAGGACCAGATTCGATTTCATAGTTGAATTTTACTAAATTATTGTAGCATGGGTAACTATAGTAACACTTAAAGACACCTGAATGGAAACAATATTTCAGAAAAATGGAAAGAAGTTGTTAGGCGTAGTTCTTTAACATGTATCCTTATTTCCTTGTGGAAAATTGGGTTACATTTTTATTCTTTTTTTTCTGGAGTCAATTCTAGAAAATCACATATTTCACTTAGATTTTAATTTTTAGTTGTCTATAGTTTACGTTATTATTCTTTGTGTCCCCTTTGTAATTGTGGTTATCCCATTTTTTTGGTCCCTTTGAGTATCTTGGCTTTATATTTCCTGATAAGTTTAACTAATGATCTATCACCCAGTGGATTTCTTGCTTTTGAATTTGTTTAGTTGTTGGTTTTATCATACTTTTGGTTTTAGAATTTACTAACTTATGCTTTTTTTTTTACTTTTCCTTAGGTTTCTTTTGTAGTTCATGTCCTAAATTTTTGAAGTACCCACTGCTTTTTTGTTTATTTATAATGTGAAAATAATTCACTGGGATGCTAATATACTCATGTGGCTCCAGTGTCTTGGGTTCCTTGTTTCCTATGAAAGCAAACAAAACCTAATTGCATGCAAACAGTCAACCCTGACTCAAGCTTTATCATTCAGATGCCACCAATGGACCTTTCCTTGGGAACTTTCCACAAGCTCCCACTTTCCACTGACTCAGCAAACACCAAGCTGCAGCCAATCAAGTGATTTCTTGGGTCCTTTCCTCTAGTGTGTAAAAGCCTGTTGCTTCTGTGGCTAAGAGAGCTCTCCAAAGCACTCCTGGTTTTGAATGCTTTGGATTCATGGATCCTTTAATGCTCAAATAAACTGTTAAATTATTTTGCCTAAAGTTTTCCTTTTAACAAAAAGATATGAATTTTCCTTTTAGCGTTGCTCCCTTTGGTTGTCTTCCACGGATGCTGCTACGCAGCCTTAATGATTATTATCAGCACTCTTCACATTCTGATTTCATTTCCTCTTTGTTTCAGGAGTTGATTTTTCAACTTCTTGGATGTAAGGTAATTTTGGTTTTCCCTTTTTTTATTCTCTAGTTTTTAATATTAAAATCTGGCTTATTTATGATCATGTAACTTAAAAGAATGCTGACATGGGAAAAACCCCCTTACATTCCCTTAAGGGCTGATACCCAGGAAGCGAAAGATAGTGTATATATATGTTTATTGGTTTTATCATACTTTTGGTTTTAGAATTTATTAACTTATGTGTGTGTGTGTGTGTGTGTGTGTGTGGTGCTGGGAATTAAACCTTAATATGCGAGGCAAGCACTTGACCTCTTAAGTACACCCTATCCCTTCCTAATCCATTCAAGAATAGACTTCCCCTAGTGTAAAGTTAGAATAGTGTTGCTGTGCTGATTGAGATAATATAAATAAACTTGCTTATCAGAGTACCTAATAAATAGATCAAAAGCACCCAACAATTGGTACTTGGTATTGGTTGACTGGTAAACAAGAAAAGAGAGAAAGAAAGAAGTAAATGAGCAAGAATACAAGGAGATGTAGTCTTGGCTAAGCATGACTTCATTTGATAGTCACGAGCGCATCTTGTTGCTGGTCTTCAGCTTCCCATCAGTTCAACTCTTCATCTTTCTGAGGGTGTTCTAGGAGGCATCAGAAGTCACACAGCCCTCAATGGCACAATGACAGGTTTGCCTAACTGCGTCTAATGACCCTCTATCATCCATAACTTTCTATGAGACCGAGACCGTCATAGTTGTTACTCTAATGGCTGCAATCTGGGTTCCATTATACTGCATATTCTGTTTCTAATTACCCGTCCTTTAGACCATCAAAATCCACAGTGCTCCTTCACCGCTGCCTCACATTCACATTGGCTCAGCCGATCAAACATAAGCACATGCATACACGTTGCCCTCTCCTGTGTGATTCCTAGTTTCCTTTTGACTTGATACTGCTGGCGTCATCAATCCAAGAGGTTGTAAACTGGATGACCCTCAAGGTCCACAGGCACTTACAAACAGGATAATCCACTTGTAAATCAATCAGAGTGGACTATATTTAAAGCTGTCATATTCTGTCTCTTGACTAAGGAGGTAAAGATGAAGCACAAACTCGTCTTGGAACAGTGGCTGGTGGCACTTACCAGTGGTGTGACGTTGAGTGTGTTACTTAATCTCTCCAAATTATGATTTCTTTAGCTGTATAATGAGCTGAGTGGTATTCCAGCCCATTGTTGGAAAGTTAAATGAAATAATGATGCTAGAGGGACTTGGCATGCTGCATGTTCCTTCTTTCCCCATCTTCTGAGAGGAACAGATGACAAGGTACCCGTGGCCCATGACAGTGCTATCACTGATGCTATCATTAGAAACAAATTTTTTTAATTTGGAAAGAACTTAGTGAATGAGGATGCCTGTAGGTTTTCACTGTAGTGTCATACGGCATTTAAAATTCTCTGCCTGTCCTAAATTTCTAAGTGTCCCATGTTATCACATGAGATGGAATCTTATGAGGTCACTTGGGGAGGATGTGTTTAGAGAGGCTTCAAAGATCTGAAGCTAGCATGAAGGAGATGGTGGAGATTTATCATGATAAAGAGGAAAAATGAGGTGACAATAATGGAAATAAAAATGCTGATGAATAGGAAAATAACCTTTATTTGTACTTTGCCTTTTACTCTGATCAACAGGTACTAGACATTCTAACCACAGGATAATCTCTTAAACACTAACTACAGAGAGGATATTGTGAATTAATGCCTTGAAAAAAAAATCCAAAAAACTGGATGTCCCAGTGCTGGTTAACCGAGAGTTGGCTCTAAAAAGAATGAAAACATCTGTTGGCTTCAGTGCAGGAAAAAACCAATCCCTTTGGGTTTTTACTGCAATGAATCCTGTTCTCAATTTTGTGTTTGGGAGTGATCCAGGAAAAAAATGACCTCTCCCATTCTAGTAATGAATTTCTACTCCCTTTTGAACTTTGAATATGTTAATTTAATCCCCAGACGGTCACCAAAAAATATGTATTGTCAAACCATAGATCTTGCTGCATGGCTTCAGGGCTTGCCCTTTCCCTGGCACTCTGCAGGTTCTAAACATAGAGCTCAACAAGGGGGAAGATAGCCTGGCCCAGCCCAGCCTAGCCCAGCTCAGCGTGTCCTTTCAGTGTTTACAAGAATTTTGTCTTTTTGTCACGATGTCCCTTCACTGAGTTGAAGTATTCCCAGCCCTTCAATGTTTCCAGAGATTGGCTAGGAACAGTCAGTGGAATGCTATCAAAACCACATTGTTTCTCATTTTTGGACTTGAAATCACCAGCATTCGGAACGCATTATCCTACAATATGGTAAGTACCTCCCAACTGGGAAGTAATTTATTTATTTATAAAATAATGCTAGTGCCTGCCCTCATAATAAGGAGAAAAAGAACAAAAACACCTGATGAGTTGATGTAACAAAGTAGAAAAACCTGGTTTGGGGCTAGGAATGCGTGGTAAATACCCAGGGTGCTAGGATGGGCCTGTATTCCTGGTGACGCTGATGCCTCTTGATGTCTGTTGTCAGCACAGACTCTCTGTAATGTGGGGAGTCGTGTTTGTAACCTGGGATTCACTGCTGTGAGCTGAGTTTGGGGCCATGTCCAGCAGGAAGAATGTTTAGAAGCCATGGGAGATCTTGTTTCTGTCTCCAGAACACATGCAAGTGGACTGAAGTGGAACAGGTAGAAAGTATAGTGTGTGAGCAAATGTTTATTATATTAATTAAACTTCCCTGAGCCTTGATTTTCCAATTTGGGAAGTGAAAAGTTTTCTCTCTGCGTATATATGTACTTCTATGGAGTTATTTACTGTAAAGTACTAGAGCTTCTGTGGAGAGAGGAGGGGCACAAATTCCAGCCCTTAGTGTGATCAGTGGTATTTGCTAAGAAAGACAATGGAGTTCTAATAAATTTTCCAAGTATTCTATTTGTTTTTTTCTAAAACAGAAAGCGTTATGTGCATTTTTGGAGCAGTGTTATGAACATTTAAACAATAGCACATCAGCATTTAAGGGTGTATCAGAACTACTCTCAAACTACCAATTCAACAAATACAGTTGTACTCAACAGTGGTGCATGTACGCAACTGTGCTTGCAGCTGTAATAGGACCACTGTTGACAGCCGCAGGGCTCCCTTCATGGAAGCTGTAGTCAAGTGGAGCAGATGAGAAACGTACACATTCCTAAAACCCGAGAAAGAAAGGGAGTCCCTCAGATAACCCAATCCCCATAGCACTAGCCAGTTCCTATATCCAGTAATGACCACTATTTTATCCATCTTGGCTGTGAACCTCTTTGTTTTTTTTCTTTAGTCCACAAGTATTGGGAGTGGTTGATAACAAAAAGACACACAATAAAATAATAATATTACTACCAAAAGGAAGAAGAAGATGAAGAAGACAGACAGACAGACAGACAGAAAACATTGGCATCATCTCAAGAGTTTTCAAACCTTATTGTCACTTTTTTTGTCAACAATCCAGCTTCAAAATACTGGCATCCTTAATCTTTCAAGTCCTCTCCCTCTCAGGTCACCTGTTCCCACTGACAGAGATACCCTGGGTATTGCCAGCTAGAGCCCCACCTCGTCCAAGCCTTCAGCTCTAATTTATCAATCGTTGACCCCCCTCTAATCTTTCTGCTATTCTCCATCCACACCCCAATAGGGCCTGCTATGCAGTCTCATTCAAACAGCAGCGATTTTCCCCCTTGGTCAGCCTGGGGCTTTGCTAGGGGTCTGTCCTTAGCCAAGCTGGCTGCAGGACGCAACACTGGTATTGCCTTTGGGCTACACCTTGTGTCACCTGACTCCTTATGGCTGTCCCTACACATTTAGGGTCTCTGAATCTATCCTTGTCCATGGGGTGCTGTGTATCAATTAAAAACACAGCCCGTCTCAGATCACTCTGTCATTGTCCACAGGACTGACATTTACTATTCTCTGCATGCTGCCCTTGCTATCACTTTTGTTTCCTTTCATAGTAAAAATGAAAGTCATTATAGAAGATATTCTTGCAACTCAAAAGTTTTTTTTTTTTTTAACTGAAATCTTTCTTTCCTTACTACCCTATCTCTTAACGTCCAGTCTCAGAGTAACAGGTATCCCTCTTTTGATCCAAGTTTATCCATCTAGGTTATGGAAATAGCTTTCATAGAATTGCAATGTGGAGAGAAATTAGGTTTCCACACACCAGTTAGAATCCTACAAGCTGTCAATAAGGTCATTGTTTGGATAACTTCGTCACTTACATTCCAACTTCTAACCTCATAATTGGATCTCACAGCCACAACTAGGATCCTTTTCAGGGACTCATTATACAATTTTGGGACAAGTGATAAGAACATATATGATAAACGGTAGATATGCTAAGTTCTTGAGTATTCTTTTTCCAATTCTATTTTGGATAATTCATTGCTAAGGTCTTTACTTTTTATTTAATTCTTTTTGTTTCCTGTTAGTCCTTATCAAATCAGGATTTAAGAGAACAAGGTCCATGTTTACTCAAACACAGAACAATCCGGACCAATTTTATTCTGTCAACAATCCATTGATAGGAGAAAGGAAGGAGCTTACCGAGTTAGTAGAAACAGAGCTTCACAAGATACACACAAAGGAAAATTATCTGTATACACAGGAAGCTCTTCACTCTTCAGCAATATTAATTATATTTATAAATAGATCAACCTCAGAATGTTTCAGTGTAATCGTCAAGACTCTTCCGGAGGGAAAGAGCTCTCCAAGACAAGCTAGTTTAGGTAAAACCCCACCAAGTCCACTGAGTCTAGTGTTTAGCACTCTGAGAAAGAGTACCCAAACCACTACAGAGTTCAAACCATTATCAAATTGAGCCACATTTCCAAACCATCACTGGAAGAAGGTGTGATACTAGACTGAGAAAGCCCATGGCACTAGCTGTTGTAATGGACATGTGATTGCTTAGCAGCGATCCTAATCCTTTCCCTACCCATGACTCTCCCACAGATCTATGATCTAGCTCTCTCTAACTTAGAAAGAACCAAACCTGGAAAGAGTTTAGTGCCTAGAACTTGTGCCACAGATGTTTACTAAAACTGTGAGAAACTCTCCTGGCCAGAAGCAGTGTAGCATGATTCAAGCTAAGGACGTAGGCCATCTCAGGTTTGAATCAAACTTTAGATGTTTCCTTATGCCTTGAATTCCTCCTCTGTAAACTGGGAATAATAGCAATATCTACTTCAGAGTTATTCCAAGGGAGTGGTTACAAAGCCTTTAGCTATATAGATAATGGTAAGGGTTGTCCATATATAGATACTGGTGGGTGTTATCTATAGTCTTCTGTTAGTATTTTTATTGTTACAGCTAAGATCCAATGCAGTCTTATTTTGTAAAGGAATTTGGGAAACATGTTCTGCCTGAGCCTGAGAGGGTGAGAGGAAACCATAGCTGCTGAGTGTACTGGCTTGAAATTAGCAGGCCTTGTTCCTTTCAGCCCAGAAACGATGGGAGCAGCCAGTTCTTTGTGGTAGGAAACTCTGAGGATTTCCTGGTCTGGGTTACCCACAGAGCAATCAGGCTTACAAGAGAGGCCATGCTGAGGAGAGTGGAACTGGACTTGGATTTGCTGGGAGCCATTGAGGGGAATTTTAATATCTAGGAGCAAGGGACTTGGGATTAAGTAACATATGTCTTAATTTGAATGTACAAGATAGATCATGAATCAAAGTATCCCCTTTCACTCCATAAAGAGCCTTACATATGTGATAGCTTTGTCAATGGACAGGTATATATATATATATATATATATATATATATATATTACTGACTTGTACTTATAAACATGATACATCTATAAATACATCAAAGTCTTTAGCTAGAGTCCATTATCTGTATATCTATAATCTGTATTTCTGTCTAGATCCTTTTTTAATAAGAAACACAAAGGCTGTACAAAAATGTTTACATTGGCTATCTTTGGGTATAGGAAATTGTGACTGTTGTTTAATAAATTTTATTTGATGTTTTGCTACCTGTGTTACACACACACACACACACATATATATATATATATATATATAAATAAATTTGTACCAGTACAAGGCAATAATAGAATATTAGTTTGAAAAAGACTCTGAAAGGAAAAGAAAAAATAGGCGATGATCACAACCTTTTTCAACATCTGTCATGTGAGGTGGTACTGGGAAGATGTGTCCTGTGGAAAGTGCCATCACCAAGGGGACAGATCAGTGCTCCAGGTCAGTGATGGTGAACCTTTCAGAGCTTTCAGTGGTAATAGTCTTTTGCTTTTTATGTGCCATGAGTTCACCACTGCTGCTCTAGACTGTAGAAGATTCCTTGAATCTGCTTGTATATTACCTACACAGCTTTCTTAAAACAATGGAATTATATTTCTAGATTCCTTTTATTTTCCTTTTTTTTGGTACTGGGAATCAAACTTACAATCTCATGCTTGCCAGGCAGGTGCTGTGCTGCTGAGCTACATCCCTGGCCCAAGATTGTTTTCTATATGATACTGTTGATTATTAACAGAAGCCTTGTATGTTTGTTTCTCCTTATTCACCCCTCTGCTGTTCAATTGTGAGGAACTCTGTTCACATTTTCCTTGATGCTTAATGATTAGAGAGAATGGACTTTATGTGATGTCTCTTATGTCTCTTCTTATGAAGGAAATGTATTTTAATTTTTAAATGTTCTATCCATATGGGCACTATCATGGCACTGAATTTTAGATACACCTCCTTGAATTCCCAGGTCAATATTTTGGCAAGAATTTAACTCTGTCTCTATCTCAGGTTCAATCTTTCAAGTTTTATTGCAGTCCTGTCCTCTTTCTATGTCCTTGCTTCTGTTGTCTTGGTCTAGGTCCTCATCATTTTTTTTTTTTTCTTGAACTACTTCCAGGCCTCACCAATCTGGCTTCAATCTGTTTTGAATCTATTCAAGTTCTTTCAATCACACTTCAATTAAACGTTATTGCGTACACATTGAGCACTTGGAGGACTGCTAGACACGTTTTTTAAAAGGCAAGTTTACAAAAATAGTAATAGTCAATGGTCATTGATTCTTATTCTTGAATAGATTTCTAACATTATTTCTTATTGACAATTGTCATTACTGACATTACTGAGAATGTGTCAATGAAGTATTACTGTTATATCCGTTTTATAGAAGAAGAAATCAAGGGTTAGAAAGACTAGATAGAAAAACCATAACTAGTACTTTTTCATGCTGGGGTGCAGACTCAGGCTGTCTGACTCCAGAGACTGAGTTCATCTGAGAGTTCTGTGGTTTGAAGCCATCACAAGTATGTAGGAGAGGCAACCACTAATCCACATACAACTGCCACAATGGTCCTGTGGGGACACAACACGGAATGTGATGTCAGGAGGGCTTCTCAGAAGAAGTGATGTGTGACCACCAGTTCTCCCGATGAAGGAGTTTATCAGGTGTTAATATGTAACTGGACAGCAGACACTTGAACAGCATTTACCAAATGCCAGACACTGTTTTATGCGTATTAACTAGTTTGATCTTTATGGTTATGGTATGCGGCACAATTGTCACTGTAACAGTGAGGAAACTGAGATTAGGAAGGTGAACTTCCTCAACAAACGAATGGCAGATCTGGGGTTCAAGCTGGATTACAGGATGTGCTCTGGGACATGCTTGCAGTGCTGAATGTAAAAAGCATTTGGGGTGAGTGAGGGCAATGATAGATGAGCCTTGCTATGGATTCAATTGTGCCCACTACTCCATTGCTGAAGTCCTGACCCTCAGCACCTCACTGTTCTTGGAGATCAGGTCTTCAAAGAGGTAACAAAGTTAAAATGAGGTCATTAGAATGGGCCCTATGCCCATTCTACACAATCGGTGTCCTTATAAGAAGAGATTATGTGAAGGAGAGAGGCTTGGAACAAATTTTCTCCTTCCCACTCTAGGAAGAAGTCAACCCTGCTGACATCCTGATCTGGGACTTCAAAACACAGTCAGTTTTCATTGTTCCAACTTCTCAGCCTGTGGTACTTTGCAAGGGTAGCTCTCACAAATGAATACAAGCCTGTGAGGGTAGGTAGGACCAGACTGAACCGGGCCTTGACTCTAGAGGCATTAGGGATGGACCCACGGGGTTCCCATCACAGAGCCAAATGATCTGACTTTGATGTTATACGGCTTACTCTGGCGGCAGTGTGGAAAGAACCAAGGCTTGATGAGATTAATGAGGATATTCAGGCAGAGCATAATGAAGGTATTTTTTTAGAGCAGGAATGGGGAGGAGGAGACTGAACATGTCTCCCATTCCCTTGTGCCTCTGCATCTTTGTACCTAACTGTTCCTTCTGCTAGAGCACACTCAGCGGCCTCACTCTGAACCATGCTGAAGACTTTTCTCAGGGTTACCACCGCCATGATGCTCTCTCCAGTTCAATGTGAAACTCTTCTTTGCTCCCACATAGCAAGGTGTGGATGTCACAAGTCTAACACACACCCTTTTGCCCTGTGCTTCTTCTGTTTCATGCCTGTCCTTCAACTTAGATGATAAGGTCTTTAAGAGGTGGGTATAAGCCTAGTTTCTCCTCTTGGTTCACTGACTGAGAAAGAGAAGTGCACAATGTGTGTTGAGTGAATGTACACATAAAGCTTTTAAAATGTTATGAAAGGCCAGAGGAAGTAAAGGAGAGGTGGTTTTCTCCTTTCCATCACAAATCAAGCATCTGGGAAGATACAGACCTCAGAGATATCACACACATACTTCCTGAATGGGAGCCACATCCTTTTTACGTCTAGGTATAAAGAAACACTTAGGAGAACATGAAATACACACCTGGTTAGTGAGCTTTAGGGGAAATTGCAATGGGAGCAGAATAGGTGATTCAAAACTTAAGAAAGAGAGTGATAAATAGGTGGAAAAATCTGAATGGTTAGTGGCCTCTAATGGGCTTCATTTTTCCCTCTTTGTGTAATTTACTGTGTTGGCTTTTTTTTAAAATTTTACTTAAAGAGAAAAAAGCAAAACAAAACAAAACAAAAAAGGGTAGCAACAATACAGAATTCCGAAGAAAAAAAGAAAAAAAAACACTAAGAAATCACTACTTGATAAATTACATACTGTCATATTGGAAATAGTTGTTCAAGTTACAAAAAGTAAAACATACAAAGTACATATTCAAACAGTGAGACTGTTAACAGTTCTGTTTCAGGATCTAACAAAAACAGCAATATGGTCATTCATCTTACACACTTAGCCATATATGCAGTTATATCCTTTAGAGCATGTTTTTTTTCCTCTCTATTTTACAGTAGCAATTACACATGTGGGTTTTATTGCTCCTACATTTCTTATTACGTTTTACACTAGAGACACAATGTGATTTTTATAAATACGATCATTATTAATTTCACTAATGAGTATAGTCTCAAGTTGCCTCAATTTACCATGAAGGCCTCAAGATCATCCTTCTTCATAGCTGAGTAATATTCTACTGCATAAAAATACTACACCTTTTTTATCCACTCTGTGGTTGATGGGCATCTTGGTTGTTTCCAAGATTTAGATATTACAAATTGTGCTGCTATAAACATGGGTGCACATATATCACTGTGATATGACCTTTTCAGTTTTTCTGGGAAAATATCCAGGAGGGGAATAGCTGGGTTGAATGGAGCTTCCAGTCCTAATCTTCTGAGAATTCTCCATATTGATTTCCATAGTGGTTGCACCAGTCTACACTCCCACCAACAGTGGAGCAGTGTTCCTTTTTCCCTGCAGCCTTGCCAACATTTGTTATCAGTTGATTTCTTCATGGCAGCTATTCTTTCTGGAGTGAGATGAAATCTCAATGTTGTTTAATTTGCATTTCTCAAATTACCAGTGATAGTGGACATTTCTTCATGTATTTATTTTCCATTTGTATATCTTCATCTGAGAACTGTGTGTTCATCTCAGATGCCCATTTTTGGAGAGGGTCTTTGAATTTTGGGGCCTTGATGTTTTTCAATGCTTTATATGTTCTGGATATAAGTCCTTTGTCTGAGGGGTTGCTGACTAAAGTTCTTTCCCATTCTGTGGGTTTTCTACTCACTCTGTTGGTGATTTCCTTTGAATTGCAGAAAATTTTCAATAATATGAGATCCAAGTTGTTGATTCTCTGAAGTGTTTCCCATGCAGTTTGCGTTTTGTTCATGAATTCTCTGCCTAGCCCTATGTCTCCAAGACTTCTACCTACCTTATCCTCCAGTAGATTTAGTGTTTCTGTTTTAATGTTTAGGTCTTTGACCAATTTCAACTTTAGTTTTGTGCATGGTGATAGGCATGGATGTAATTTTAGTCTTCAGCAGATGGAGAGCCAATTTTTCCAATACCATTTATTAAAGAGGCTATCCTTCTTCCAGTGAACATGTTTAGCCCCGTTGTCAAATATCAGGTGGTTGGGTGTCTTTGTACTGATACTTGTATCCTCTAATCTGTTTCATTGATCCTCAGGTCTATTCCTTTGCCAGTACCATGCTGATTTTATCACTGTGGCTTTGTAGTACAGTTTCAAGTCAGGAATTGAGATGCCTCCTGCCTTGTCTTTATTGCTCAGAATTGCGTTTGCTATTCTAGGTTTCTTCTGTTTCCAAATGAATTTTAGGAGTGTTTTCTCTAGATCTGTGAGGTACATCAATGGTATTTTGATTGGGATTGCGTTAAATCTGTATAACAGTTTTGGGAGTATGGCCATTTTCACAATGTTGGTTCTTCCTAGCCAAGAGCAAGGAATATCCTTCCCTTTTCTAATATCCTCTTCAATCTCCTTTTTTAGCATAGTATAATTTTCAGCATATCGGACTTTACATTCTTAGGTTGATTACTGAGTATTGCATATTTTTAGATGTTATTGTGAAGGGCGATATTTCCATAATTTCTCTCTCAGTCAGTTTCTTGTTTGTGTACAGAAATACTATTGATTTTTGAGTGTTGACTTTGTATCCAGCTACACTGCTAAATTTGTTTCTTAGCACTAGTAGTCTGCTAACCGAGTTTTTGGGTCTTCTATATAGAGTATCATGTCATCTGCAAATAGTGATAATTTAACTTCTTTCTTTCCTATCTTTATTCCTTTTATTTCTTTCTCTTGTCTGATTGCCCTAGCTAGTGTGTTTCCAGAACTATATTGAAAAGGAGTAGTGATAGTAGACATTCTTGTCTTGTTCCTGATTTTAAATTGAAAGCTTTCAGTTTTTGCCCATTTAGTATAATGCTGGCTGTTTTTGTCATAGATAGCCTTTATAAGGTTGAGGTAGACACCATGTATTCTGAGTTTCTGAAGGGCTTTTATCATGAACATGTGTTGGACTTTATCAAAAGCTTTTTCTGCATCTATTGAGATGACCATGTGGTTTTTGTTTTTGGCTCTGTTGATGTGGTGTATTACATTTATTGATTTGCGTATGTTAAACCATCCCTGCATTCCTGGAATAAACCCCATTTGGTCATGATGCATAATCTTCTTGATGATTTGCTCTATTCTATTTGCCAGCATTTTATAGAGAATCTTTGCATCAGTGTTCATTAGTGAGATTGGCCTATAGTTCTCCTTTTTGGTTGGGTCTTTCTCTGGTTTTGGTATCAGCATAATATTTGCCTCCAGGAATGATTTAGGGAAGGCTGCTTTCTTTTCAATTTCATTGAAGAGTTTAAGGAGTATTGGCATCAAATCTCCTCTAAATTTCTTGTAGAATTCAACCATGAATCCATCAGGACCTGGGCTTTTCTTTGTTGGTAAGCTTTAAATTACGTTTTCAATTTCAATAGCTGATATTGTGTTATTCAAAATTGCTATATCTTCTTGGTTGCGCTTTGGTAGTTCATATGTTTCTAGAAATCTGTCCATTTCCTCTGTGTTTTCCACTCTATATGAGTAGAGATATTCAAAGTAGGTATTGACGATCTTTTGAATTTCCATGGGATTTGTAGTAATTTCCCCCTTTTCAGTCCCTATTGCATGAATTTGTGTTTTTTCTTTCTTCTTCTTTATAAGGTTAGCTACAGGTTTGTCAATTTTGTTTATTCTCTCAAAAAAACCAGCTTTTTGATTCATCAATTCTTTGTATTTTTTTTTAAGTTTCAGTTGCATTGATTTCTGCTCTAATCTTTACAATTTCTTCTCTTCTATTGGCTTTGGGTTTAACTTGCTTTTCTTTTTCTAGAATCTTGAGATGAAGCATTAGGGTTGTTTATTTGTACTCATTCTTTTTCTTGCTATATATTTCCCTCTTAAGACTGCTTTCATTGCATCCCACAGATTACAGTATGTTTTGTCTGCATTTTCATTGAATTGTAGGTATTGCTTTATTTCTTCTTTAATTTCATCTGTAGCCCACTGGTTGTTCAAAAAGTTGCTATTGAATTTCCATGTATTTATGCAGGTTTTGCAAGTTTTTTCCCATTAATTTCCAATTTCAATGCACTATGGTCAGATATTATGCATGGGATAATTTGAATACCTTTGCATTTACTTAAGAAATTTTTATGGGATTAATATATGGTCCATTTTGGAGAAGGCCCATGTGCAGCTGAGAAGAATGTGTATTCTGATGTGGTTGGGTGGAACACTCTGTAAACATCTGCTAAGTCCAATTGCTTGCAGGTATGATTCAGTTTTATTATTTCTTTGCTGACTTTTTGTCTAGTTTATCTATCTCTTTGTGACAATGGGCTGTTAAGGACCCTGTAATAATAGTGTTCTTGTATATTTGGTTTTTCATGTCCATTAGTATCTGTCTTATATAGTTGGGTGCTCCTGTGTTTGGTACATATATATTTATATGTTAGTTTTATAATTGTTAGTTATATAATTGTTAGTTTTTCCTCTTGGATTTTTCCACTTACGAGTATGTAGTAACCTTCTTTATCTCTTTTAATCATTTTAGGTTTGAAGTTCACATTGTCTGCAAATAGAATAGATACCCCTGCTTTTTTTCTGTGTTCCTGTTGCATGGAATACTGTTTTCCATCCTTTGACTTTTAATCTATGAGTTTCCTTTTGGGTCAGATGTGTTTCTTGTATACAGCATATTGTGGGATCATGTTTCTTGATCCAGTCTGTCAATCTATTTCTTTTGATAGTTGAATTGAGGCCATTTACATTTATGGATATCACTGATATGTACTGGTTCAACTTTGCCATGTTATGTTCCAATTGTTTGCTTTTTGGTTTTCCCCCTTATTTAATTGCTTGTCCTACCTGCTGGTTTCTTTCTGTTGTTCTGAGGGTTGTGGTTATTTTTATCTCTGTCTAGTATGTCTTTCAACACTCTTTCTAGGGTTGGTTTGGTGGACATAAATTTCTTCAGTTGTTCTTTTTCATGAAAGTATCTTATTTCTCCATTAAGTTTGAATGAAAGTTTTGCTGGGTACATCAGTCTGGGTTGAAAGCTGTTTTCTTTCAGGGCTTGAAATATCTCACTCCAAGCATGTCTTGACTTGAGGGTTTGTGCTGAAAAGTCTGCTGTGATTCTAATGGGCTTTCCTTGATGGGTGAGTTATGTTTTTTCTCTAACAGCTTTTAGTATTCTATTTTTATGCTGTATGTCTGAGATCTTACTTATTATGTGTCTGGGTGTAGATTTATGTTGGTTGTGACTGTTTGGTGCTCTATATGCCTCACTTATCTGCATATCAGATTTTTTTCCCCATGTTTGGGAAATTTTCTGCTTTTACTTCTGTGAATATTTTAGTTATGTCATTTGCATTGACTCCAGCATCTTCACTAACGCCTATTAATATTATATTGTTGCTCTTGGCATCATCTTGAAGCTGCTGGATTGTCATTTCACGCTGCTTTGTTATTTTTAAAAGTTTTATCCTTCCATGGTCACTAATTGCGATCCTGTCCTCAAGGTCTGAAATCCTATCCTCAGCTTCATTTAAACTGTTTTGCATGCTTTGAATAGAGTTTTTTGTTTTTTTGATGTCTCTTTCAGTTTGCTTCATGAATTCTGCTTGTTTTCTATATTGTCCATTCAAGGTTTCAATCAGTTTCCCATGTTCCTGTACTTTTTTCTCTATTTCTACTTTAGCTGCACTCAGCAACTCCTTTACTAAGGTTGTTACTTCTATCTTTACATGGGAGAGTACTTCTAATTTGATTTCCTCTATGGCCTTATGGAGTTGTTTTTTTATTTCATTTGCTATCTTTTCAGAGATTTCTGGTGTGTTACTTTTGAAGTCCTCTATTTCAATGTCTCCTGTACTTGCTCCTGGTGGACTAGATATTTGAGATTGTATTTTGCTTTTTCATTTTGCCATTTTCCCCTTTTGAGTTAGTGTTTGGTCCTTCAGACCTGCTAATGTCAACTGTTGGTAGTGTATATCTTGGGGTTTTACTGTAAGGTTGATGTTTGTCCAATTGCTGGGTCTCACAATTAATAGGTGGGCCAGTCACCTGACTTCTTGCTGTATGGCCTGTTGGATGAGTCCTATATATTCTTCCTGGTCTGACAAGCCTAGTAGTATTGATGTAGGTCAACTTTTAGTTCCTGCTAGTACTTTATCTTCAGGTTATTCCAGGTCATCAAATCTCCCTGTCTATAGTGTTTGTGTTGGCTGAGGCCCTAGTATGTCCCTATTGTGTGCCTGTGTGTCTCATAAGCCCTTTTGATTTTCTTCAAGTTGGGGGAGTCCTTCTTGGCACACTCCTCACTCTGCCTGATGTTTTCTGTGTGTAGGAAGGGGTCACCCTCACTCTTGTCAGACTCACCAAGATTTAACAGTTAGTTGGAGGGAGCTTTACTACTGGCCCTATTTCCCCACTGTATACCTCTATTTTAGGGGAATACTCACCACACTGACTGGAGCCAGCTGGGATCTTCTGTTTTGTTGAGGCAGTCACTTAATCTCCCTTCAAGCTAGCACAGATAATCTGCTGTAGTCCAAGGTTCCTCTGGGAACTGAGTTCCAAGTTTGCCCTGTGACTGGGATTCTGCAGGGGTGTGCGCAGTCAGGGTCCAGGGGTGGATTCCAGGCCCTGCTGGCTGCCTGGAGTTCGCTGAGCGTAGTCCGGTTAGGCCCGCTGGTCCCTCTTGTTCATCTTGGGGTGGTTTCAGATGCAGGGCGTGGTCTTACTGCCTGGGAGCAAGGTTCCAAATTTGCCCCTGCTGGGATTTGTGCATGCTAGGATTCTGCCAGAGTACGAGCAGTCAGGGTCCAGCGGTGGATTCTGGACCCTGCTGGCTGCTTGGAGTTTGCTGAGCATAGTCCAGTTAGGCCCACTGGTCTCTCTCATGTGTCTTGGGGTGGTTTCAGTTTTGGTTTTTAAAATCACTTTTTCTTAAGGATCTAGAATTGAAAAAAATGACAATTACTTCATTAGCTTTAAAATAAAAAAAATTCCTTGGTTACAGCCTTCATATATGACTCAGAAGAAAGGAACAAAGAATGGTTATCAACAGTCAGAATTAAGATGTGATTCTGCTCCTCTCTGGAGCAGTTTTCTTTGGTGCAGATAGTGAGCATTCCGGCATTCTTGATTTCCTCCCTCCCTCTCTCTCTCTCTCTCTCTCTCTCTCTCTCTCTCTCTCTCTCTGTGTGTGTGTGTGTGTGTTTGTCCTGAATATTTTTCTCTGAGATTTAGTTTCCCCTATGAGTTCCATAATCATTTTTTAGATTTGGTGTCATACAGATTTAAGTGGAGAAGCTGCATCTTAATTTCTGGCACACATTCTCTATAAAGTAGCCATTCTCAGAGGAATATTTGTAAGCCAGATGTGGAGATGTACTGTACTTACAGAGGTCCTGTTAAGAAAGATGATCTGACTGAATTGTGTTCATTTCTCAGGGTTTCCAAAAAAATTACCTAAAACTTGGTGATTTAAAGCAATAGAAATTTATTCCCACAATTCTGGGATCAAAGTGCATAGTGATGATATCATCCCTCATTCTCACTGCAGGCTCTGGGGGACTTACTGTCCCTTTGCTTTCCCAGTTTCTGGAGGACTCAGTGGTCCTATGGCTTGTGCCCACATAAGCCCACTCTGTGCTCCATCTTCACATGGTCTTCTTCCCTTCTTCATGTTGTCTTGAGTGTGTCTTTTGTGAGATTACTTGTCATTGAATGTAAGACCATCCTGTGAATCCAGGATAATTTCATACCAAGATCCCTGACCTAGTTACTCTTGTAAAGACCCGTTTTCAAAATGAGATCACATTCATGGATTCCAGCGCAGACCATGTAGACATTTTTGGGGAGGCTATCATTCAACTCATAACATAACTCATGGTTAGCAAAGACTGGAGGTAGCAAAGGTGCTTTCTCAAGAGATGTGATGAATTATATTCTTGTCTCCTCCACTCTAATTAGAAAGTTCATAATTTTCAAATCAACTAGCCTAAGCTAGAGGTTAAAGAAGGGATTACAAACTGATGGATCAAAAGCCAGCCCTCTTGGCTCTGAGATATGCCCTGACTACTTCCCATGATGTTTTCATATGGTTGAATATGGTTAAAATGTGGAATAGTTTTACATAAATATCCTATTTTGTGGCTTTAAAAAAAAATAAAATCAGTTCTAAAAGTATTGAGCCCAAATATGCTTTTTCTGATGGGACTGGAACTCTCTGTATTACCATAGGCCTCACCACTCCCTACCCAATTAGTTTTCATCCACTGGAACTCATTTCTTCACTTCTAGGGTTTTGAGGGTCAGTCTGTAGTGAATGGGCTTAGTGTGAGGGGCAACTAATCATTCAGGCAGAAGTTCAAGGAGTGATTCTGACTCCTAATCATGGAACTAAAGCCTGCAAAGTTGTTTTCAAAACAGTTGCGCAGGTGAGGATAATAAGCAATTTTCCTGGTGTATACCTAGGTAACCAAAGACCAAAAATCCATTCTGTAGTTCCATTACTATGAGGCAGAACACACAATTTAATGTATCTTCCTACTTGTAATAGTCTCACTTCTTTAAGGCCCAGTCTTACATAAATGTAACTCGTAATCATGAATTTTGTAAAACCAAATCAACTCCAGAAGACTTGGTTATTGCTTTTTTTGGGGACTAGTTGTTTTATTTATTTTATAAAGCTACTTAAATTATTTGATGAGGATCTTTGTGCTCCTGATAAAATTTGTTTGTTGAGCTTATACTTACACAGCTTAACTGAGCTAAATCTCCTAGCATTGCATTGCCCACATCTCTTTCTAGGTACACAGAAGGGAAAAGGAAATTTTTTTTCAATAGTATATTTAAAAGAATTCTTCCTTTGGCTTTTACTCTTAAAATCTAAATCATGCAAAATTGAGAACAGCCTGAACTACAGAGATATGTAGAAACTTTCAACATACAAGACTAATCTATTATTTACAATTAGACTGACAGTTGGCATTGGATAATTAAGGATACCCTGACCTAGCAGTGTTCCTACAGAGGTATTTTCTCTGAGATTAACTGTTCTTGCATGATTTTCTCCATGTCATTCTCATTTTTTTAAAAAGGCACGATTTCTGTCTGTATCACAGAGATATAACTGCATGTTTAATGTCCCCATGGTGAAAACAGTCAGATTTTCTTTGTGTAGTCTACACTTCTTTAAATATATATTCAAATAAAGTCAGGCTTACCTGAAAAAAATCATGCACATGTTCACTTTTTAGTGGGTCAAATTTATGACATCTTTGAATATCACATCAGTTTAATAAATTAAATCAATTGGCTGCATATACGACAATCTATGTAAGCATGAAGTCATCAATTTTTAAAATATCTCAACCAAAGTAGATTCCACAGCAGCAGAACATATTAATTTATTGAAAAGCCACCTGAGTTAACATCCCAACAAAGACGAATTTTTGAATAATATAGAAGACATAGAAGCAATCACTTTAAGAATGATTAAATAACATCCTTTCACAGGGACACCTCACTGTATTCTAATTGTCTGCTTAGGCCAGTGGTGGCGTGGCATGGCCTGTGTGCTGCAGTCAGCTGTTTGTCATCACTTAAAGCTCTAAGAGATTTGCCATCACTGGATTAGGCTAATAAATAGAGAAATTCTGCCCAATTCACTAATAATACCTCCAAATGAATTCTTTTAATTGACTTAAAGCAAATAAACTTACTTTTGATCTTCTATTTGAAATCTGAAAGGGCTAAATAGAGAGGGCTGTGATAGTGATTCTGTGAGTGCAGCTCCTAGATTTCTCTCTGCTGACTTGCTGTGAACAGTGCTCACTAAGATTATGGAGGTATGGCAGAAACTGAGCAACAGGCAGGCTGGGAAAAGGAAGTGCTGATTAGCAAGACTGCCATCTTTGACATCTGTCATTGGTTTTCATGAATAATGAATTCCATTCCTATAAATTACTTTGAAACAGTTACAGTCATAGTGTAATTAGTGATGATAAATAGGGATGTCTGAAGATACTACCACTCAATCAATCTTCATTTTTCGAATTGTTGCTGCTTCTTAGGGAAGGTAGACATGGCCATTAACTGCTGGCAAAGATGTGCTTGATTAAGCAGAGATCAACAGAGAAATAATTTACAAGCTGTATATTCCATTACATAAAGCCCATAAAGCCAGTAAGTATTCTCATTCATTTCTCTTAATCACAAAGCAATCTTGAGTTATAAACTTTGATGTTTGAAAATTGTCTGAGAGTACCAGATTTTAAACTAAAATAAATTAACTAGCTTTAAAAAAGTTTTCATTGTATTTGGTTTTTGCTCCTTGAGCTACAAATAACAAGTGCTTTGATGTCTAATGGGTACCTGCTACTTCAAAGAGACCGAGGAAGAAGATGATGAACCAACAGGACATCATCTCAGCTCCCAGATGGCTTGGGATCTAGTGAAAGTGGCAAAATGCAGCAACAAAGAAGAATTTAAATAGCAGCATTAGAATGTTTGATAAAAGAGCAGAAAGCCTGTCACAGATGCTGACTGACAGTATGAATTATCAGGATAAACTGAAATGCAGAAGCGTGTTACAGAAGCAGAATACAAGTCTAACAAATTTCGAAATAAAATAGTGAGGGTTGATGATGAGAATAGTGGTTGAATGCACAGACTCTGGAAACCAGTCTGCTTGGGGAAGTCATTGGTTTCCTCTTATTTAAATGGGCATAATCTTAGTCACTATCATGAGGCTTTTCTAAGAACTGAATGAGACAGCATCCATCAAGATCAGTTTAATATCTGCACTGTGGTGACAATTACTGTATTTCTAATTGTATTTCCTCCACTTTTTAAAAAGTTTCCTAAGTTTCTAAAATAATTTCTATACATATTAGTTGCTACATGAAATAGAATTAGATGTATTAACTTTTCTTTTTCCCATTGTAGGGTAAAATGCCCTCTTGGAACCTTTTCTACTAGTCTATGAATTTTTATAAGTTGAACTCCTAGAAAAGCCTTCTTATGAATCATTATGAGATAAAGCATGTTAATTTGGGAGCATTAATTTGACAGCTACTGAGTTTGGCCAGGCCCCAGCTTTGCAGATTGATAAATTAACAGTCTTTCAGCCCTTCTGTGTTTTTTCCCTCATCTTTGTTGTTTTTCCCTGAAAATGAAGGCCTATAATGTGAGCAATTTTCCAAACTTATGGCATCTTTCCAACACAGATCACTGTCTCTAGGGCCTCATTTGCTACATGAAACATCCTTCACTGGTACCCCAGCCTTTCTGAAATGACGGTGCACAGAGCAGGTAAGACTTCAGACAGGGAGCCTGCCTGGCTATCTCTCCTTCCTTTTCCACTCCCAGTGCCTTTGGTAGGGTGAGTAGCTGGAGGCTTTGTGGGGAGCTCAGAAGCAATGAGCACAAAAGGAACAGGACACCTTGGTGAATGGGAGGGGGATGTCAAGGCCTTCACAACCTCCGACCACACTGAGGTACTTCAGTGCCTTGCACAAGAATCGCTGCTGCCTGAGCTCTCCCGCCACCGCCACCGGAGCAGGTCAACTCTCGCTCTGCCCTGTTGGCTGTGGGCAAGATTCTGCCCATACCACAACACTGGGCTTGACCCTGAGCTCTTTGGGACCAGGCCGCCTCATCTGTGCAAGGAAGATGCTGGCAAACCTGCCCTGGTGTGTCTTTCTTCCTCTTCCCCAAGCTTGCCTGCTTTGGGGCCTCACTGAGTCACTTCTTCACAGCACAGATTCAGAGGCTTCTCCCTGAGGATTTTAATTTCATGTTTCTGAAGTAAAATCCAAGGTGTGACTTTTGTGCACACTTCAGGTTATTCTTAGGAACTGAGAAATTTGTAAAATGCTGCTTTAGTCTCTGCAGGAGTGTCACTGACATTCCAACATCAGGTTCCTGCGGGTGAGGGGACTGTGTGTGTGTGTGTGTGTGTGAGAGAGAGAGAGAGAGAGAGAGAGAGAGAGAGAGAGAGGCAGGAATCACCGTGTGAAAGTGAGCCATTGGGCATGGCTTCAGCAGGTAGTCAGCAGCCATGCATCCCGCCAGACCTCTTGGCCCTCTGAGGCTGGGCTCTTGCATCACAAGCCTTGAGGCACTCTTGAGCCCTCTTGAGAAAGCACCTAATGGGCTTGAACCATTTGGGACATAAAGTCCTTTAATCCTCATCTAAAGTCTAAAAAGAAGGAAGACTCTAAATTCTAGTCGCTTTCTTATTTAAGCACCTAGACAATTTTGTGTCAACAATGAAGTCTGTCTAGAAAGGATGGAGAGGGAGTATTCAGTGTTTGTTGAGAGAGAGGAAGAGAATAAATCCAGTAGTTTTGTTTTTTCTTTTTTGAAACTTACTGTCTGCTCAGGTGTTCTCTAAGATTCAGAAAGTAAACATTTCTTATTTATTTTAAGATTTAAAGTCTCAGTGTTATTCTGAGAACAAATGAATAACCTTTTCATATGCTCTAAAATAAAAATATGAGATGTTTTTTAAAATTCAGTTTACTGAAAAAATTTTCCTATTTAGTTCATTTAGAAATACGATCTATACAAAATTTTTCTCTTAAGCATTTTTATCAATGATATGAACTTCATTTATCCTAAATATCTTAAGGAATGGGAGAAATATTTTCAATTACCTGTGCAGAATACATCCATAGGGAACTTTCTTGCCTAGGAATACACTTTGTACTTGCTGATAGCAAGCATGCTGAGTTATCTAATACATTAACTCTTAGTATGCATTTTAAAATGATGTAAAATTTAGAGTTTTAATTTTTTAAAATTTTTATTTTAAAGAGAATAAACCAAACAAAATAAAATAGAATAAAGCTAATTGAAAAAAAAAAAACAGTAAAAATGACACAGGAGTTCAAAACAATAGAAAATCAACAATGGTTACCATGATGCCCCTTGTTGTCTTCAAAATAGCTGCAGATATCTTCAGACATAGTAAAAATCAAACAAAACAGAACAGAACAGAACCGAACCAGTAGAAACAAGACAATGAACACAATAAAAGACTTCAAAACCAGATAAGAGTAAATCCAAAATGACTAATATATCTTACTATCTTTGAAATAGCTACCCATGCCATCAGATATAATAAAATCAAACAAAACAAACAAAACAGAATAAAACCCAACCCAACAAAATAATGAAGATGATACAGGACATCAAGACAAGATAATGGGGAATTAACAATGGCTTCCGCCTTCACAAGGAGATCCCCCCTAGATGCTACATTGCATATTGCTATCCTCTGAATAGAGGACCAGACTACTGGCTTTAAAACTGCAAAGTCAGTGAAACACTAAACACGACAAGCATTAAATTTTATTTTACCTCAATAGCTATCATCACAGCCTGTGTTTCTCCAGATCAGCCAGTCACTTATGGCAGGGGGAGGGTGTGGGGTGGGACTGCTCTTGTTTCACAGCCCATGTGCCAGAAGGGCCTGGCTCTAGCTCTCCCCACAGCAGCCTGCACATAGTGCCAGTTCTCAAGGGGCGCTTGCTTCTTGGTAACTTCTTGTTCTCTTCTCCCACATTCCATGAATGATGCTGGCTTATGGGGAAAGGCTGGTGTCTGTCTGTTTCCTCAGAGGCCTGCGCATGGCTCTGATTTGCAGGGAGGGCTTACTTCTTGGTGACTCCTGGTTCTCTTCTCCCACAGTCTTCAAATCAGGGTTTTAATTTTTAATTAAAAATTCAGCTATATTTAAATAAGGTCTGTTAAAAAGCTAGGGATGGTGGGAATGCCTGTAATCCTAGCACTCAGGAAGCTGAGGCTGGAGGATCACCATGGATTTGAGGCCAGCCTGGGCTAAATAGTGAGTTCAAGCCATCCCCTCCAAATCAAAATACCTAGATCAGGTTTTTTAGATAATAGTAGTATATCAATGACAATTTCCTGATTTTGATGGTTATGGAAGACTTTAATATTTGTAAAATATGGGGAAAGCATACATAGAAACTTTTGTGCTATTTTTGTACATTTTAAAATTATATATATATTTTTTTGTAGTCCTGGGACTAGAACCCAAGACCTTGTATGTGCTAGGCAAGTGCTATATCACTGGGCTACACACCATACAGGTAAAAAACCAAATAGGTTTTATGATTTCTGTATGGCTGAAACTGTTTCAAAAGAAAGGGTTAAACAGTGAATCCTTAAAAATTTAAATGTAATAAAAATGTGTTTACCATCCATATTCCTAATTATCAATGTTCTGCCTTAGTTGCCTCATATATTGAAAAGACAAACTGCCATTGTATCACTTACACATTGACCAGCAGGGAGTTTTTCTTCTCCCTCTGCAATGCTTAGTATTTTTAAGATGCTTAGTTCTCCCCAACATTATTGCCTCCAAGACTAGTGAGACTGAACAGCTTTTTATAGCTTTATGAACCTTCCAGGTTTTCTCCTTTTTCATATTGTTCATATTAATTGCCAGTATTTTTCTATTTTTGTCTTAATGATGTGATAGTTTTTTGGTGTTATACAGATACAAGCATTTGTCATATGCATGTAAATTTCTCATTTTGTATCTTGCTTTAATTTGATTATTATATCTTTGGCAGATGTTATGTGCTTTAACATAGTCACAATTTTTCTTTTTTTTTTTTATACTTTTTCATGTGTTTCACAAGAAATCTCCAGCTTTCCCAATAGCATGAGTTTCTGACATTTTGTTCCAAAAGTTTTGCTTTTAACACTTAAATTTTAATCTTTGTGGGATTTTTCTTTTGCAACTTTTTGGAATCTATTTTTATTTGTCCACTTGCTCCAGTTCATTGCATGGCTTATGCTTTTCCAATTGACTTTTTAATGCCACAATTTTAAATAAATTCTCATGTATGTTTGGTTCTAGGTTTGATTCCCTGTTCTGTTCCTTTGTTTGTCTACTACTTTACCTAAACCTCATTTTGATTTCTTCATAACTTGAAGAGTTGCAGTTTTAAGTCTCTTTTTTATTCCTAGAATTGTTAGGAACTCCCAGCCCTTTGGCCTTTTGTGTACACTCTGCATTAGTTTAACATGACATTAGCTATTTCACTGTAGCTTCTTTTTAAATAAACTGGAATATTGCTTTTATGGACAGTTTGGAGGAATTAACTGTATGATATTTGGTCTTCCTAGTTATAGATATGGCAAAATTCTCAATTATTGGGCCTTCTGATATAATATTCAACAACATTTTGTCTTTCTTCATAATTACCTAATGTAGATTGTTAGATTTATTTCTAGAATCTTTATATCTATTTTTGTTGCTATTATGAGTGAGATTTTTAAAATTTTCTAGTTAATGATACTGCATAAGAACACCTGAATTAGTAAAGCACTTTTTATTTAGTAACTTTGCTGAACTTTCTTATTAGAAATTCAGATTTCCAACTCTTAAGTTTCACTGAAAAATAAGAGGGATAAGATTGAAGATCACAGTAGGAACTATTTTGGAGACAGCTGAGTGTATACTATGAGTTCTTATTATAATGAGGCACTGACTCATTAAACCAAAAACTATATGTATTATATACAGGTATATACATATATAAAATCATATATGCATATTTTAATGTAGTGTTTTTCCCCCATGTTCTATTATGCAAATTTGTGATGTGGTCTTTTTTTTCATTTAGCACTGGGGATTGAACTCAGGGTCTTTGCACTGATCTATATTCTAGCCCTTTTATGTGTTGGAATTTTCTTTTGGAGACAAAGTCTTCTAAGTTGCCTGGGCACAGCTCAAATTTGTGATCTTCCTGCCTCTACCCCCAGAGTGCTGGGATTACAGTTACATGCCACTGTGCCAGTTACATAGTCTGAATTACACAAATCATATCCTTGCCAACCTTGTTTACCTTATCCCCATTCTTTTTTTAAACAAATCTACTGGATTATAATTGAAATGCAACAAGCAGCACCTAATTAACCTTGCATACGTGGTAAAGTTCTGCCATCTGCATATACCTGGGAATCTATCATCACAGTTAAGTCAAGGAAATTGTCTCCCTACATCCTCAACACTCTTTCCATCCTCACAGATGGCGTTACCTTTCCATAATTTCATATAATAGGTCAGACTGTGTTTATGCTTTTCTGGTCTGGCTTCTTTCACTCATGCTTACTTTGAGGCTCATCATATCAATAGTTCATTCCTTTTTATTACCAAGTAGTATTCCATTGAGCGCATGTACCAAAATGTGCTTATACATTCATGAGTTGATGGATGTCTGGGTTGCTTTTAGATGTTTGCTATCATAAACAAAGCTGTGATGAACATACTTGTATAAGTCTTTGTATGGACATATGTTTTCATCTCTCTTGCATAAACACATAAAGAATAGCTGAGTTAGCATGGCAAGTTGATGTTTAAATTTTTAAAAAGTGACAAATTATTTTTCAAAGTGGTGTACTATGACGACCATATAAAATATTTTAAATACTCGTTTTGGGGGGAGTACATTATGTAAATTGAAAAATGCTGAGTTAAATACTAGCAATAGTGTGAGAAGTCTCAAGGAAAAATTATGTCTAGTCAGCTATGCCTTTAGTCAAGTCATAGGAATAGAATCCTTCTGCATCTGCCTTACTAAACGACAGACTGGATATTCAACAACGTGAGGACACATGCCAAACACAAATGCATTCATCCACCAAACAGCAGCTGTCCTGGGAGGCTGCTAATTAACCAGCAGGTCTGTGATAGCGCTGCAACTGAAGCAGGGTGGCCCTAGGCCAAGAGCTGAGTTATCTCATTCATTTTAATGCTTTTGGCAACACTTGTCACTCAAGTCATCTTATTCTGTGAAGCTTCTAATTTTTATTATCCCTTTGGGAGATCAATTTCAGATAAGCCCCTGATGGCTCTGTGTGTGTGTGTGTGTGTGTACACGCATATATTCATGTGCGTGTACTCATCCACATATACACTTGACACACATTAACATGTAACACTGGACTCAGACTTCATAGGTATTTGTCCAAGTTGGGACAATCTGAGCAGCTTTTCACTTGGAAATTACTTAACTCTGGTGAGAAACGTGTGGCATTGACTAAGCAAGCTTCCAGGAACAGGAAAGATTAGGTCAGTATGGCTCAGTCAGAGAGGTTGATGAACTCTGGCCCTCAATCGCTGGGAGAGATGCAGGTGTTACCTTGTGACCACAGAGCACAGAGAAAGGCCACAGTGAGGCATGAAAAATGCCGGAAGGCAGGCTTGTAGAAAGTGGTTTCCTGGGACTGCCACTGTCATCACTTACTCAAACCAAGAAGAAATTGTGCAAGATGGTCCTTCGAGGAGTCACTAACTTGCCCCATTTAATTCTGCTGTGTTGCTGTCCCTCATACTGTGTGACAAGACAGAGAACAGTGCCTCAAACCATGCTGTGTGACACCAGGGCATCCAAGCCATAAAGAAACTTGATAAACTATAGGTAACTTATGGTTCAGCATGGGCTCAAGACTATCAACATTTTTGGATGCAAACTCTCTGTTTTGCTTCTGTCTGTGGGTTGTTTCTTCCGTCAACTTTGATTTGGGAGGCTTACTCAGTTTTTAGCCCTAAACAGGGGAAGGACCCACTTCAGAGGGTCACAGGCTTTCCTTTACCTCTGACAGGGAGTCCCTGAACATTCAGACTGAAAAACTTGTCACCGCGATGACCTGCACCTCAACTCTTCAAAAAAAAGGGGACTGGTCTTTTTTTTTCTACTTTTTTCTTCCATTCTGGATACACAGCTACCCACTTGATAACCCTAGGAGAATCCTTCAATCTTGGTAGCATTTAATACACATCAAGTATCATATGTTCCCAAATCTGGTTTTTAGAAATTCTATACCCTGCCGTCTTGGGGGCAACTCCAAATTCTCACCTACTCATACACTTCTGTCTTTTTAGAAACCCGCATCTGCAGGCAGCTTCATCATGATGAGGCTGGTGCCTCCAGGAAAACTTGGTGCAGCTCCCAGGGAGTAGGGCTGTCCTCGCTTTCTTTTTTGGAGATAGCATCCGCTTTTAACTTTAAAGTGGTGAATTCACTTACTGCTGGGGCAACACTGGGCAAGTAACATTGAATCTCAGTTTTCTTATCTGTAAAATAAGAATAAAATTTATCACTCAAGGTGCTCTGTGCAGTTACTATGTAGGACTATTTATGCAAAATTACCCTAAGGCTAAGCCATGAGATCCTTTTTTTAAAAATCCATTTTATTTCAAGGATTAAAAAAAACAAAAAGAAGAAGAAGAAAAGAAAAAAACTACAACAATTTCAAAACACATAAAACTGGGGAGGGAGCAACAATGGTACATATACTGCGCCTTGTCATCCCTTTGAGGTACACGGTCGGTCGATGGGTAGGACCCACAGCTGTGTAGGCGCAGGTCCTGATTAGCACCACCTGTGACCCGCAACTTCATTCCCAATTTGGGGTTTCAGTTGTCCTATTCACATAAATGAGATAACAACATAGAAATCGTAAGGGCTAATGGAGGTAATGCATATGAAAATACCTAGAGTCCAGAATACACGTGTAGAAATGACACAGATTCAGAGATTAGTATAATTAGAGAACTTGAATGTCATGTTTCTAGAGTCACCATTCTGCCAAAACCAGAGAATCTCATTCTTCCTGCCATCTTTTTTGATAATTTTTATATCCAAAGTATAGTAAAAGCCATCCAAAGATATAACTTCATGTATAGTTCTCAAGAACTAGAAACAACTGGGCAGAGATGAAAAAAATGACTCTCACCTTTTAGATTCATGATAGCCAGGGAAGAAAATGCTAGATACAGTCTGACATGAATTTAAAGGAGTCAGTGATCCAAAAGCCTGACTTTACTATTATTTATGACTGATCAACTCTCTTCCCAACTGAGTAGCTTTTTTATTTTGTGCTGAGAATTGAACTCAGGGTCTTGGCATGCGAGGCCTTGCTCCTACGTGACCAGAAGAAAACAAAGGTGACCTAGCACCAGTGTCCTTGCCTCCTGCCTCTACCTCTCTCCATTCTTCTCTAGTAGCTGCATGCCCTTCATGTTTCATTCTTTTGAATGTGACCTCAGGCCTCAGCACAGTATTAAAGCCTTGTGTCACAAACTCCCCTGTTGTTATTTATTTCCACAGGAACATTGTCCAATTTCCCCCATTATAAAATTGCTGCCAGATATCGTCTCCTAGCTGTTCACTCTAATGTCATAACCAAAATTCTTCCATGGAAAGTCTATGAGCCCCAGCTCAGCCTCTTAGTCTCCTTATCACCCTTGAGCTGCACCTGGCCTCTACCAGCATGGTTTGTCACTCTCTGACCTGTCAAAGGACAAAAGTCTCATTTTGGTTTTGCGGTGGCTTAAAGTCCATGATAGCTGTGACACTGGGATCTTCCCTCCACTCTTGTGCCTCCTTCACACTCTAGCACACTCCTGGTTTTCAGTTGTCCTATTCATATAAATGAGATAACAACATAGAAATCATAAGGACCAGCACACTCTAGCACTCTCCTGGAAAGAAAACTCTTCAGGTCTTTATTTCAATTAACCTCTGCCTGTATTTTCAGGTGGGTTTGCCAAGAGTCCGTCTTGCCTTCATTGTTCTTAATTGACTCCCATCCCTTAAGAAACCTTACTTACTTGTGTAGTCAGGCATGGTGACACAGTTTGTGAGACAATGATGCCTAGTGCTGAGTGAAATGTGGGCTACAATTATGCAAAAATTGTTAAAAATTTCAAGATGGGAGACAGGTGAAGTGGCACACTCCTGTAATCCCAGCACTTGTGAGGCTGAGACAGGAGGATCATTGCAAGTTTGAGAACAGCCTGGGCTACAAAGTGAGCCCAAGGCCAGGCTGAACTGCATAGCGAGACCTTAACGCAAAAAGATAAAAATAAATAAGCAAAAAGAGTTGGAGAGATAGCTCAGGGAAGAGCTTCTGCTTCCATCTCCAGTTCTGCAAAACAACAAAAACAAAAACAAAAAAATTCAAGATGGCGTCAGCACAGCATCAAACACAGCTCTTACAACTGCACCACCTGCATATGCAAGAATCCAGCCTTGAATTTATCCCTACATCTTAGGGGACAGTGTCTTCCAGATCTGTGTTTTTAGCCCAAATCCCTTACTGAACTCAGGGCTTACACACTATTCTTGGCACTCAATGAATACCAATCCCTCTTACTCTAGTGAGATTCTCTTTAAATCTAGGTGCTATACGATATGGGCAAGACCTTCAATCTCTTTCCGCTTTAGTGACTCAGTGTAAAATCCAAAGGCTAAAGGAAAGTTTGTGGAAGTATCAAGCTGGGTAAGTCAATAATGCATGTTGGTAACTGCATCCTATAAATATGTATAAACTCTCCACATAAAATGCAAAACATCTTGAAGCAGGGAAGATGGTGGTTACCACAACACCCATGTTTTTTGTTTATCTAGTTATTTGAAGGTCATAAAGTTAGAGAAAATGGATAATAACCCTTAAGGATATTCGGAGTAATTAGTTTACAAACATACAATGTTGCATTTCAGTGTAAGAACAGAGGTTTATCAGAGTGAGCTCAGCAGCACTCTCTCAGTCTGGTTTGGGAGTCTGCTCGTACCATATGCTTTGAGCTAATGGCCAAGCTCCAGTCTCATCAAACAATAGAAAGTGGATTCACTTAGCAAAACCAGAATGTGAGCACGGCTGTGGCTCGAGTATCTATAAAGAGGTTACTTCTTTGGTGAGTGATATGAGTACTTTCAACTTTCTAGTAGCCATCACAATCAGAATGTTCTGTTGGAATCTGAAACTCAGCATGCAACATTCAGAACCCAAGAATTTCATTTCTTCTCAAAACTGGCTTCTTTTTCAGTTAAACATACCATCGAATCAGTGAAGCTAACAAACTTCATCAAATTTTACGCTGTTTTTATTTCTCTACCCCAGTCCTCCCCCATGCACACCCAGAACAATACCGTAAAGATAGTAAATACATCCAGAAACTAGAGACAGTGATGGACAGATTTCAATACACAATAATAGAAAATATCTTTTTACAACCAAGTAAACTATTGGTCTATACTGATTATAATGTTGATTTTGTATTTGTATCCTGTGTGTATACTTATTATCTGATTATTGGTTTTCTTCATACTTTGCTCATCATTATTTCATAGATATCATTATCACCTGACCATTAAAATGTCCACAACTTGACAAGAGTAAAAAGAAAAAGAAAAACCAAAACAAAACAGGAACAGACAAATGGAAAAGTGGGCAAAAGATACCATCAAACAATTCACAGAAATAGCACAGTTGAAAATCCCTATGTAGTAATGATTAGGTAAATAAAGATTAAAAGTATAAGGCAAAATTTCCAATTGGCAGGGGAGTCAAAAAGGGTAGTGTCTGTAGGTGGTGGTACTCAAAGGGTAGTGTCTAAGGGTTGTTAATACTTAAAAGAATTTTAAAATAAAAATCAATGCATTTTAACTCAGTTTCTATATTTAGGAGATTCTTATACATTTGCATGAAGAGGCATATAAAGATGTCTCACAGAAAACTTTCCATCATAGCAAAAATGGAGCATGTTAATCTACATGTACATCTGTTGAGATTAAGCAAATTATGGTATATTTATACTAGAATATTATAAAGTAGATACAAATAATGAAATGCATGCATAAATTCTCATTTGAAAAATCTTTTAAATTGTTAAGCGACAACATAGATGTTGAATAAAAATATTTAAGGATATAAAATTAAGTGAGAAAAATAAGCTTCCAGTTCTATAAAATTAAAACACACAAAACTGAACTGTATCACAATGATAGACATGTAATTGTCTAGAAAGACGTGCAGTAGAATCTCTCCACAGTGACCAAATTCTCCCTCCTAGGGTGAGGAATGACTTGGGCGAGGAGATGACAGGGAGATGGCTATTGTTTATATAATGCCCTATTTGCGAATCAGTGTAACACCAACACAAGATCATATTAGCTATGTAACCTAAAATGATTATAATTTTAGTATTTAAAAAGCACTCTGAGATATTTTATCATTTCACTTTATCATCAAAATACCTGATTTTGTCTGGTTAACATATATGTTTGCATAATATGAGGCAAAGTTCTTCGAAGTGAGGGTTATAAACTACTTATGTCAAAATCCCTTGGGGTATCTAAAAAAATGCAGGTTCCTTTGGCCCCACTCCCAGTGGATTCAACTCAATAGATGTGGGGTAGTCTTAGGAATTTTCACTTTAATAAACTCATGAGCAGAGCTGGAGAACCACTGGAGCAGGGATTAACTTTATTTGGGTTTCACGACTCCTTGTCTGGCTTTAAATTCCTGCTTCTCCTTAAGGAGGGCAGAAAAGAAGGGCAGGTTACTATACGGGGGCATTTGGAACGTTGGAACAGGAGACTGTAATTTAGTAGCTAAACCATCAAAAATCCTGCCAAACCACCTGTGTCCTGTGGCTGCAGGTGCTGACCCGTGGCTACCCAGAGTGGCTACTAGTGTGCGGACTCACACCTGCCAATTTGCACCCACTCAAAGTATGCGTTACATTTTGCTTCTTACTTGCAGGGTTTTGACTCTGTTCCTAATTATGGTTGTATTTTCTTTTGTTTTCTTAAAGGAGATTTACCTTGTCTAGTCAATATCTATACAAGAGAAATGGCCCTCTGTGCTCTAGGTATGTTGGCATTTATATACTATAATTATTTATTTACCCTCTCTCTGTTTCTCTCTCTCTCTCTGTGTCTGTCTCTCTCTCTCTCTAGACTGTGAGGTCCCAGAGGACACAGCCTAGTAGCTCTGTAATTGCAGTGGCTAGCATAATTCCTGCTGATCCACATTAAATACTATGCCATACATATGTCATTTCTGCCATGAGGTATTTCCTTTTTAGTAATCTAATCTAGGGATTACAGTCTGTGAAATAAAAAATTCCCTCCAAGTTTTATTTTTTCTTCATTCATCCTTTCATGGAAAGCACCAATTTTGTCACCATGACTTAAATAAATACAATGAGAATGATTAACACCATGTTTTAGAATTGGGACACAGGACATTCTAGATAATATTAGTTTCTATTTTTCTAAGACATTTTATTTCTAACTCTGCACAGCATCTATGTTCCTATATCATAACACTATGCTGCATTAAAGTTATTTATTTAATATTTGTTCAGGTGTCTGTTTTCTTTCATGGGCCAAAGGCAGCAGCAGAACCAGTGACAGATACACAGATGTTCAAGAAATATTAGGTGAATTAATGCCTCATGAGGATTTTAGGAGTTTTCAAAAATAATTTTAACTTTCATGCTTATTCTTCAGAAGGCAACATCTTATTTTGCTCAAAAACCAGAAACAAAACAATAAAAAAATCCCTAAAGCCAAATGAAAACAACAACAATAAAATGAATAAAGTATATTTCTGGGGGGAAAAGTGAGTTAATTTTTATATACGAATGAAATTTCAGTCAAAGAACTACTAAACATAAACTGTGTTTAAGAAATAAATAGTACATTCATTAAAGTGACATTTTCACATGAGCTGATCATTGTTTCTTTGCCTGGAAAGAAAGCAAGTAGGATCTTAGTTCGACCACTGAAATCTAATATTCTGATTTTAATAACTGAAATTTTGTTTTTTTCATAAGAACAAAAATGTAAGAACAGTGGCTCACATTCATGGTGTCATTCTTCTTAACTTTCAGTGCAGTTTTTGCCCTTTTCTCTGGCACTTTAACATTTGAAGATTGAGGGAAAGAGAGAAAATCAATTATCCAAATATTGACCCACTTTACAAAGTTGAAGCCACCTGACTCCTCAGCAGCCTGCAAGCTGATAATCCTCCTTTCGCCACCTGCAATTATGGCTTTGTCCTGTGCTGAAGGCCAGTGATTGTGTCCCATGCAGCGCTGACTTCATGAAAAAGCAGCTCAAAGTCATCTACGAGGTGACCTGTCTAGTGAGGACGGCTGGTTCAAATTTCGGTTTGTGCCTTGATTATGGGGTTTGAAGTACCAGATGTGCTAAGCATAATACAGTGTGCTGTTATCTTTATTTATTATTGTCAATGAGAATTAATCATCTTTAGCTGGTACCTGTCTCTCCATAGCTTACAGCCCCTTTCAAGATTTGCTTTCATCTGCCACTCAGGACTTCAGGATTTTTTCATGCCAGTAGTAATAATTTGCCTGAAAGCCTATTTTAATGCTGCAAGGTAACTAACTGCTTCCGCCTCTGAATTGCCACTGGATTAACCAAGGCTTTTGTACACTCGAAACACTGTTTTGGTCCTATATTTCTACTTGTCTCTGATTGTGGCTGTCATTTATAGTGGGAAAAAGGAAAATTTATTATTTCTTAGCCAAGCGAGACTACAGTGTATTTATTATGGAACCTTCAAGAATTTTAAGATATATTCAAGCTATCTGAAAAAGGAGAACCCTAAGCAGGATCTTGATGAATTCTAGTTACTAGAACTTGCTTTAGCTTCTCTGTTACTCCTTTCCCTGTTACTGCCCCTGTTGCACACAGGTAACTACTGTCTAGTGTGTTTGGCTGCACCCAGATCTTTCTAAAACACATCCAGACCAATTCCGCTTCCTCCCACACACTCTTAGGATCACGTCTGGACTCCCCGGCGTGGACGAGAGAAGCCACCATCTGGTCCTTGCACATCCCTTGCCCTCACATGAAAGGAAAACGCTGTATGAGAGAAATTGTGAGATGGCACCTTGCTAGCTAGTCAGAAGAGCTGCCAGGCTGTTCGGTCATTGTACCTGCTTTGCACCTCATGCCTGTGCATCATATAAAAACCCTAGACCAGCAGAAATCGGGACCTGATCTACCTGCCTCCAAATCCTGGATGCATTTGGGTGTTTCTCCTTGCTGTTGCATGTGTAGTTCTAGATCAGGGTCACTAAAAATCAATTCATTGGAAATAACTTTAACCAGAAAACTGATGATCCTAAAGCTTCCTAAAATACTAATTTCCCAAAATATATTTTTAAGAGACTATTTACAAAGTTTATGAAAGTTTCTATTGAATAGGACTTTAAAAGAGTCTCAGGATTTCTGCAATATTTTAGTTGATTGATTTTCATTCCATTTTTTTATAGTGTCATTTAAGAAATTGAAATCAATTTTTATAATTATGACTAACCCGTCATTAACAATGTGGTATGGGGTGAGAAGAGAGGTAACATTTCTTTGTGAGACGTGTGTGGTGGAGCTGGACTGGGAGAGTTTCAGAGGAAGATCTGTGAGGCCTGAATAATAAGAGGGAGCCAGGCAGGAAAAAGTCTAGGGGAAGAGTATTCCAAACTCATATATAAATTTTATGGACTAAAAATTAATTTTTACAGTATTTTGTAAACTTCATAGCAATTCATGTAGTACTGCCCAGCTGCGAAGGAAGATAGGAAATTAAGTAACTGGTACTTTTTAGCTCTCTTAGCAGTAGGACTATTCTAGCTCATTAGAGAACTTCTCCATTAACTTGCAATTTGATATGGGTTGCCAAAACCAATGATAAATGTCAACATGATAGCACTTTGAAGAAGTATTGGAAACCAAGGTAAAACTGTTTAAAATCCTATCTAATACTGTTTTATATTGGTTTCCAGTTTACTTTAATCTCACCAGTCATCTAACTCCATTATAAACAACCAAAGATTCTGTATTTTAGGTACCTTGCTAGGATTCTCCAGAGATAGAACCAGTTATATAGAGGTAGATAGGTAGACGAGATGGGATACAGCAGGGGAATGGAATTATGCAATTAGGGAGCCTGAAAAATCTCATGAGTGGCCGCCTGCAAGCGGGAAACTCTGGCTTACTTCAAGGCTAAAGGCCTTAGAACCTAGGGCCACCAGTACAGGTCCTGGAGGTCAAAGGCTGGAGATCCTGGGGTGCTGATATCTAAGAGGAGGAGAGGAAGAGTGCGCTGGAGTGCCAGGAAAGAGAGACCAGTTAGCCTTCCTTAAGTGCTTTCTGTACCAAGGCCATTGGTTGATTGGGTGGTGCACCTACCCTGCCTTATGGGTCTTTTCCACTCAACCCATACCTTCTCTGGAAACACCTTCCCAGACACACCCAAAAATCATGCTTTATTTTTTAATTTTTTTTTAATGTTCTAAGTAGTACTTAATCTAGCTGAGATGACAACAGCAATTGACATCTCAGGTGTTTTGGATTTATGATTTAGGGAATGAAGTTTTTTTGTGAAGTGCAAATTGTTTTAACTAGAAAGTAAACTGAATGGTAAAAAAAAATCCTAGAAGGCTGTTGCAAGTATTGTGGGAAATAACTTTTTTAAATATTTGGAGAAAGATTTTTATAAATAGAGAAGTCAACAATTGCTATTAATCACTCAGCAAATTGATAATACTGAAAAGTCAGTGTTGGCAAACCCAACAGTTACTCTGTTTCCTGCCACAAAACATGGTGACTGTATTTTGTTTGTTTCTTCTGCTGAAAAGTTCTCTGTGCTTCTCTTTCTATCTCTGCACACCATACGCAGAACACAAGCCACTCACCAACTTTTCCCTGTGGCCAAGGTCCTTCCTATGGCACACGTTCCCTAACTGTGGCCAAATGTACTTTTCTTGGTTATGACATTGCTAGGGGGAAAATGGAATAATCCCAACTATCTAAGCTTAAACAAGAAAGTAGTCCTTTGAACTAAGAAGACCACAAATAAGAGGATCATATATGTGACATAGTAGGGAATCCCTGCTGAGGTTGGTCTGAGACAAGCTTTCCATGTTCCCCTAGACACTGCCTCTCCTGGTCCAGGCCAAGCTTTTGGCTAAAACACAGGAGCAATCAGGGAATTGGCTATTGACATTGTGACCTTGACGGACCACTAGCAGCCCTAAAATTGAGATTAGATTGTTGAGTCTCTAGTTGCTCTAAATTCTGATATAATCATCTTGAAATGTCATTTGTGAGTCAACAGTACTATGACAGAGGATATAAGTTTGTCCTTAAAGAGCAGAAAGGCTTATATATATTTTTTTAATATATACATATTTTTTAATATATGTATGTATAAAGAATCTTACAATATAATTATATATGTAAATGTATATGTTTGGGCAGGGGATTTAGCTCAGTGATTCTAGCACTTGCCTGGTAAGGGTGAGGTCGTGAGGTCAATCCCCAGCACCAAAAAACAAAAGCAAACAAAAACCATATATCTATATCTATATCTATATCTATCTATATCTATATCTATATCTATATCTATATCTATGCATTCATATATGTAATTATATATGTATAGATGTACAATGGTGTATGTATACTCATATATAACTGCTTATTATGTTGATCTTGCCATTATTCAAGTTCCATAAGTCAGATTTATTTTTTATTTTAATTTTTATACACTGAAGGTCTAAGAGCATATCTAACACATACTTGGTGAATAAAAGTACAAAGCTCAAAGAACATCAAGATTCAATATAAAATTTAGTGCATTGTTCAACTGATGTAGAGAATGAGGTGAAAAAATCAGTGATTTCATTTGTGAGATGCTCTTTGCTATCAGATGAAAGTTTTCAAATGCATATGCCAATGTTAAAAATTGTCATAAAAATAAATTATCCATATATATTAAACTGTAGGCAAACATTCACTATATAGTACACTGGTGGTAGGCCAAGTCTCTTGAAATAGTTCAGACTGGTTTAAAATGTTAAAAAATTAAATCCTAATCATTTTTCTCATTCCTATGCTCACAGTTCCTAAACTCTCACTTGAAGCTCAACAAATATTTATTGAATGTGTAAATTAGCAGCATTTGACTGTTTAGGCAAACCAGACACCACCCGAGTGTGTATGAATTTGGCTTTGGCAGGACGAAGAAACAGTTTTCTTTTCTATATGTGTGATTGTTAAGAATCACATTATAAACAACTTTTTTCTTTCTTTCTTGTACCGTATTCATTTTCTGTTTCTGGGTAACAGACAACAAGTTTGTCATCTTAAAACAATATCCATTCCTTAGCTCACAGCGCTATAGGTCACAGCGCTATAGTCAGCATGACTGCATTCTCTGTTCAGGGCATCTCAAGACCAAAATCCAGATGTATACGGTCTAAGTTTCCATCTGGAGACTCCAGGGGAAAGCCACTTCCAAGCTGACTCTCTTTGCTTGCAGAATCCAGTTGCTTGCAGTTATGGGACTGAGGTCCCTATCCTTTTTTGGCTGTCAGCAGGAGACTGCTCCTAGTCTCTATGGCCCTGTCATGTGGCCCCTTCATCTTCAAGCCAGCAGTGGCACAGCACTATGAATCTGCATGCCTTAAACTTTGGTTTACTCTTTTTCTGGTCTCCAGATCCAGAATTACAGTGCTCATGAGGTAAGATCAGGCCCATATGGATAAGTAAATTACAGCTGCAAAATACTCTTACCCTCTCATGTTACATAATCCTTATATTCAGATTCGAACTCTGACTATGCTTGAGAGGTAGATGTTATACATAGGAGAGGGTTTTTGAGGATTATCTTAGGAATCTGCCTATGATATTATATTATACCAGGGCTTTGGTCTGAGCTTGGTATTTTGTCTATGTGCGTATCTGAGACATGTACAAAAGATAAACATGTGATCTGTGAGAGGCTAAATTATTCCTATCTGTGAAGTCATTGCAGTTGGTTGGTGAAATAAAAATCTTCTACAGTGGCAGTGATTTAAAATATGAATATAGTTTTGTCATTAAGCCTCTTGGATGCTTTCTGTTCCTGCTTTTAAAAAAATCTTATTGATTATTTTACAGTCAATAAGCCTTTTACTTATCCTTGGTTGTTACTTCATGTAAGTAGACAATGTCACAGAACTTCTTCTAGTCTAGAGATTGGAAGCCCATGAATATGAGCTATTTTTGGTAATTAACTTGGAACTGTGATGTCCCTCAAGGCTCTAGTTATCCCTGGAATTAAAGGGAACATATTTTACTCAAGATCTGCACAAGCACTTTAATTGCAAAAATTTTTTTTTCTGAGACACTGTGTTCCACCAGCATTTGTAGGGGTGAAAATTACCACTGGAGAAAGTGATGGGAGCAGACATAAAGTCCTGGAGGTGTGGAATGATAGGTTGTTTAGGAAGAGATTTTTTTTTTTTAGTAGAAAATTATATTCCAATAGTGTGGTTCAGAATTTCAAAATTGTAAAGTTAAAAGCCTTATCATAGCTCAAGGATTCTTTATTTGTGGTCTATGGATCTTTAAGGTTCACAGGTGGGCTTTCAGGAGGGTTAGGAAACTTCTAAAACTGAATGTTAATTATGAGTTTGTATGTGTATGATCCTCTTCCTCGAAGGGGCTAATGATATCATTAGATCTTCCCAAGCATCCAGTTCATCAAAATGATTGAAAATCTCCACACTAATCATGAATGTTGATGCCCATGGGAATGAAATGACTCTTCTGAAATCACAGGACTAATTTGTTTATTGCATAACTTAAATTAGATTCCTAGGCTCCTGGTGTTCATTCTAAAACACCGTTATTTTAGCCTATCCTGAGAGAGACCTTTAAAACAATACATGGATGACAATAGTGTATTAATTAAAGCGATATTATGGTGTTCCTTAGGGAACAATTTCTTAGGTACATAGTGCCCTCTTTTAAAGAACTGAACTGAACTCATAAAAGAACTCTTTTATGAACTGAAAGTAGGGAAAAGATATATGTCTATTTTATATCTATCTATATGTATCCTCAGATATAATAAAAGTCTAGTCAGTAGAGCTTAAATAAATGAATGACATGGGGAAGCATACAAAGACCAATAAAATTACTTTTAGGGTAAAACATTTTTTTAACTAAATTAAGTATAAGAGAAGCAGACTAGAGAATAATTATTGTGATGATAACAATGATAATAAGAGTTTCTCGGTAATTTTATAATGCACCAGACACAGCTATGCTAAATGATTTATCTGTGTCATCTCATTTCATTGAGTCCTCACCAGCATTCCATGATTTGCTTGCTGTTACCCTATCTACAGACGGGAAAACTAGAGGCAAAATGATGAGTCAACTACAGGTCAGAGTTAGTAAATGACATAGAGTTGGGATGAAATACTGGAACAGCCATGTTTTATTTGTTTTAACCTTTTTATTAGTACATGTCTGCCATAGATAGTGCTCACATTCATCACTGGAAATTTGTACCTGTACATAATATATCTTAATTTTCCTTTTTTCCCTATTCCCCTCCCCTCCCTTCAACCTTTCTTTCTCTTCTCATTTTCACAAATTTTGTTTCCATTTTTCCTTGCATTTTTTGCTTTTTTAATCCCTTCGCTCTCCCCTCTCCCTTGTTCCCCTCTCATCTAAACTTGTTCTTCCTACTTCCCAATATCTATCCTTCATTTTGCTCCTTATTTGCCCTTATGGTTTCTCATCAAGAGAAACAATGCAATTTTTCATCTTGTGTGTCTTATTTATTTCACTTAAAATTATGTTCTTGTGGTACATTCATTTACTTACCAATGATTCAAGTTTATTATTCTTTATGGCAGAACAGTACTCCATTGTATATAAATGTCATATTTTCTTTATCAATTCTTCTCTGGATGGACATATGGACTATTTCCAAGCTTTAGCTATTATAAATTGTGCTGTTGTAAACATGGGTGTTCATCACTTAGTGTGATGCTTTTAACTGTTTTGGGGAGATACCTAGAAGGGATCTTCTAATATCTGGGCCAAATGGAAACTCTAGTTTTGGTTTTTAGGAGTCATTATAGTGATTTCCATAGTGGTTGCACCAGTTTACACTTGCATCAATAATGGAGAAGCATTCCTTTTCTCCACACCCCTGGTAGCATTTGTTATTGGTTGATTACTTGATGGTAGCCATGCTTTCTGGAATGAGATGGACTCTCAGTGTTATTTGCATTTCTCCAAGGACAATAATGTTGAACATTTTTTCATATATTTATTTGTTGTTTGTACTTCATTTGAGAAATGTCTGTTCATTTCAGATACTCAATTTTGGATTGGTCTTTGAATTTAGAGGTTCTGATTTTTTAGTTTTTTAATATATTTTAGATATTAGTCATTTGTCTGATGAGTAGCTGGCAAAACGTTTTTTCTCATTCTGTAGGTTGTCTCTCTTTACTCTGTTGGTGAAAAATTTTGCTATGCAGAAGTTTTTAAATTTGATTTGATCCCATTGTTGATTTTTTGTTATATTTCCTGTATGACCAGGGTTTTATTCATAAAGTCTTTGACTATACCTATGTTTTCAAGATTTGTATGTATTCTTTCTCCAGTAGATTGTGTTTGTTTTACATTTAGATGTTTGATTCATTTCATTTTAGTAAGTGGTGAGAGATATGGATGTAGTTTCAATCTTTAGCATGTAGAAAGCCAATTTTCCCAGCACTGTTATTAAAGAGGCTGTCTTCATTCCAGAGAAGGTGTTTGGCACTATTATCAAAGATAAGGTAGCTGAGTGTACTTGGGAGTTGTTTCTGCATCTTCTATTCTGTTCCACTGATCCTTGGATCTGTTTCTTTGGCAGTACCATGTAGTTTTTATCACAGTGGCTTTGTATATAACTTCAAATTTGTCTCCTGCCTTGTCCTTGTTTCCCAGAATTACTTTTGCCATTCTGGGTCTCTTCTGGTTCCATATTAATTTTAAGATATTTTCCCTAGTTCTGTGATGTATAAATAGCCATGCTTGAAAGAATTAAATAGCCAAAACAATATATCTTTAATTTAGCCACTTTTGTTTATTGTTTTCCTTTGAGTTAGCGATCATTTAAATTCACAGGAAAAAAAATATTTTTACCAAATCCTATAAAGGTTAAATTAACTACATAAATAAACCGCTGCAGACATTGAAAAAGCCAAAGAAAAAGGCAGTCTCTTTTATTTTTTTTATAATCATTTTTGGTACCAGGAATCAAACTCAGGACTCTGTGCATGCCAGGCAGGTACTCTACCAGTGAGCTTTATCACTAGCCTAACAGTCTTTTTTTTTAAAGTTGAACTAAATGTTTATTCTTAATTCAATACAAGAAATACGGATTTCACATCCAGCAAACAGGACTGACCCATGCTCCATGAACTGAATAGACCCATGTATTGGTCCTGAACTCTACACTTGTGGATTTCCTACCCTGGGTGCAGCCATTAGCTCTAATTTTGGTTTTCCTTGGCAAAGGGTAGCAAAGGTACCAACCAACTGACCAACATGACCATGCAATAGATCAGTGACTGAGAAGAAAAGGTCAGCCCCAAATGTATACAAATACAAGGAGAAATTACTGACCTTGCTAGCAGTACTAACCCCAAGAAAAGCCTAGAACTATTGTAAACTGTGAAAACAGCATGGCATTTTATACTGAAAGTGACTGCTTCAAAGGAGGTTAGAGTTGAAGAAGAAACCCAGTACAGCATCTGCCACATGGCTTTGAGAGTGTTTAATCAGACCGTGAACTGCAACAGGGTTAGGTGTCCAAGACTGAGTCACAGAACAACTACAGAACAACTCCACTTTATGAGTTTCAGTATTACACTCCTATAGCAACTAGATGTGAGATAGCTATGGAGAAGGTTCAGGCTAGACATACACCCCCAGAGAAGTCTAGGCTCATACTAGGCAGGACATGAGCTTCACTTTCTATTGTGAAAAACCTCCCCTGTGAATGTGTCTTTCAGATGTGGTTGGATTTGAAAGTCCTGGTGTTGAGTCCAGCAGTGTGCGTGAACACCACTATGCCACCCCACTGCCCACATCCTGTAGAGACCAGTAGTCTGACTGCTCTCCCTACCAATGTGAGCAAAGACATGCACTAGTTTGGACAATTGCCATAGTCTGGGGTATGGAGACAAAGGGTCCTCTGGAGCAGAGGGACATATCACAAACTCATAGGCCATAAAGCTAGGGAGAAAAGCATAACTTGTTAGATTCCAAGACTGCAGATACTAGAAAAACTATCACTCTTTAAAAAAAATGCAGATTTTTTTTTTAAGACTTGGATTCCTTTGTTTTCCTTCATTAGTTTTTAGGGGTTTGTTTGTTTATCCTCATTTTTCTTTTTTACTCTTTTTAATTTTTTTCTTGTTATGTTTTCCTCAGTTTTGCTTTATGTTTTTTCTTTATTCTTCTTTTTGTTTATTCTTTTCTGTTACTTTTATCTAATACCAGTCATCTCCTTTTACTCATTAGGAACTTCTTTCTCACTTTTCTCCATCTCCTCTTCCATTGATTAATCTTTCAAATTTTACCTTTTCAGTATCTGGTTTCCCATTCTTTTTATCTTTTCTAGTATAACCATTAAGTTTATGACTTTTTTTTTGTACCAGGGATCAAGCTAATGACCTTGCACTTAGGCAAGTGCTTGAGGCACTGAGCTATATCCCCGGCCCAAGTTTATGACTCTTTAGATACTTAGTTAACTCTATGCTATTGCTGTTGAATAATATTCTTTTGTTAGTAAAGTTCAATATCTGTTGTTTTGGTGTTTATACCATAATTATAGGTTTCTTTTCTATGGTTAAGCATGGCACATTACTAACCCTGGCCCTCGACTTGGTCTTTGATGCTATTATTGCTGCTGATTTTCTTGCTATTGTCAAGGTACCAGTGGTTTCTCTGTATGCCAATATCTAACTTGCCTCTGTGTCATTAACAGTACTGTGGACTACTTCCAGAGAACTTGGTTTTGGACCAAATACACTACTCCCTCTACAAATAAACAGAGGTGGTTGACTCTTGTGGCAGAGGAAAAGGCCCACAGTTAGCAATGGTCATAGTGTGTACTGAAAAGCAGGTGCTAAAGACATCTCAATACTAGTGTCAGTCATTCCACTATAATCAACCAGCAGATCTCAGCATGAAACAAAAACAGAAACAAACAAACTTGAGGAAACAAGGCAGCACAATGTCTCCCAAAACTCTCAACAGCCCTAGTGGCAATCCTGGAGCAAGAAGGGGAGTAAATCAAAAGCCACATGGCTGAATTACTTGAAAGAATAACAGAAGAGACTGAAGAAACAGATCATAAGGTGCTTGGTGATATAACTAAACAGATACTAAAATGATTAATGAGTTTACAAAACAAATAAAAAGCTAGCTGAGCTAAACAAAGTGATACAAAACATGAATGATCAGTTTATCAATTAAAACCCGTGAAAAGCTACTAAGCAAACTCAGGGGTTTAAATATTCTATTGAAAATGTGGGTCCTGGATGCAAATACCATGAAGACAGTTGTCAGAACTAGAAAATAGAGTCAATGGCAGTGACCAAATATTCCTATACCATAAAAACAAGAAGAGAACCTAAAAAATGGAACCAACAGCTGCTACATGATAGAGGAACAATCTAAAATGAATTTTGAATCAGTAAAAAATTAGAAGACAGGGCAAATGACATACAAAACCTCTTTACAGAAATAATAGTGAAAAAATTTCCAAATATGAGAAAAGAATTAAACATACAGATAAGAGAAACATATCAAACCCTGAATATCAGAGTATCAGAAAATCAGAATATCAGAAAAGAACCTCCCCACATTACATCATAGTCAAAATTTCAGAAGTCTAACAAATGGACAGAACATTAAAAGTTGTTAGAGAAAGCAATGAATCACTTGTAAAAGTAAGTGTATTAGAAGCACATCAGAAATCTCAACATAAACCTTAAACCTAACGATGTACCACAAGGTCCCAGAAAAACAAGAACAATTCAAGTCCAAGTTTAGCACAAGAAAAGAAATTATAAAAATCAGAGCAGAAATTAATGAAATATATACTAAAACAAAACAAACAAACAAACAAAAAATCCAAAAAAGCAAAGAATCTATAAATTGAAGAGCTATTTCTTTGAAAGAATAAAGAACATAATCAAACCTGTAGCATATCATACAAAAAACAAAGAAAGAAAAAACCCAATCAGTACAACTAGAAATGAAAAAAAGTAAAGTCACAATGGACACCACAGAAATGTGGAAGATTATTAGCAAGATCCTTGAAAACTTATACTCTAATAAATTTTAGAATTCAGAAGAAATCAAAGGTTTCTAGATACATATGAATGATCATATAAAAAGATATAAGAATCCTAAATAATCCAATAACAGACAATAAAATAAAAGCAGTAACAATATCTACCAGCTAAGAAAAGCCCAGGTCCTGATCCTGCTGAGTTCTATAAGAACTTCAGGGAAGATATAACACCAACACTTCTCAAAGACTTTAATGACATTGAAAGGAAAGGAGTATTCCCAAAGTCATTCCTGGAAGCAAGCATTACCCTGATTCCAAAACCACACAACGATCCAACCAAAAAAAGAGAGAACTATAGGCCAATCTTTTTAATAAACGCAGATACAAAAATTTTCAACAAGATATGGCAAAGAGAAAAAGATCACACACTATGACCAAATAGGACTCATCCCAAGGGTGCAAGAATGATTCCACATACACAAATCAAAATGTATACATCACAACTAACAGCTGCAAGGACAAAAATCACATGATCATCTCAACAGGCACAGAAAAGCCTTGGGCATTCATTCATGAAAGAAATCCTAAAGAAAATGACCTTGTTTCAAGCTGACAAAAGGGATTTATGACAATTACTGCCAACCTCATATGAAGTGGAGAAAAACTAAAAGCTTCCCCTCTAAAATCAACAAGTCAAGGATGTCTACTATTAGTTCTCCTTCTCAATGTAGTATTCAAGACATTAGCCAGAGCAATCATGCAAAAGAAACAAACAAATAAATGTATGTATAGGAAAGGAAGATGTAAAGGTTTCATTATTTGCAGGTGATATGATTGTCTACATAGAGGGACCAAAAAATTTCATCAAATGACATAGAATTAATAACTACATTCATCATTGTAGCACTATACAAAATCACCATATAAAAATCAGTAGAGTTCCTGTATGCCAATAATTAACCTTCAGAGAATGAAATTAGGAAAATGATACCACTCACAACACTGTAGCATCAAGAAAAGTTAAATACTTGGGAATTAACCTGAGAAAGAGACAGAGATCCATAATAAAAACTACAGTACTCTTTCAAAGGATATACATTAGAAAATGGAAAGATATCCCATACTCCTGTGTAGGCATAATGACTATAGTCAAAATGGCCCTATTTCCAAGGCTGGTAGATAGATTTAACACAATCCTAATTAAAATACCAACAGCATTCCTAATAGAACTAGAGAAAACAGTCTTAAAATTCATATGGAATGAGAAGAAACACAGAATATCAGAAGCAATCATGGGAAACAAGAAGAGAGCAGGAGGTAACACAATCATGGATTTCAAATTGTATTCTAAAGTTACAGTTATAAAAACAGCATGGTACTGAAACAAAAACAGTCATGTGAATCAGTGGAACACAATAGAGGATGCAAAAACCACCCTACGTACATTCAGCCATGTGATCTTTCACAAAGGGGCAAAGAATATAGGCTGGAGGAAATACAGCCACTATCATAAATGGGAAAATTGGTTACCTATTTGCAGAAGATTGAATCCAGATCCATAAATCTCACCATGAACTAAACTAAAATCAAAATGGATTAAAGATCTGAATGTGAAAATATAAATAATATGCTGGAAGATAAAATAGGTAAAATATTGAAGATACAGGCATAGCAAGGATTTTCTGAACAAAATCATAATTACACAAGGAATGATGTCCAGAATCAACAAACAGGGTTATAGCAATAGAAACAGGGTTATATCACATAGCAAAGGAAGCAAACAATATATAAGACAACTTCATGAATGAGAAAAAATTTTGCCAATGATTTCTCAGACAGAGGACTAGCACATAGAATATATAAAGAACTCAAAATATTAGATTCTTCCAAATAAAAGACCTGATTAAAATATAAGCAACTGAAATGCATAGACAGTTCTTCAGTAGAAGTACAAATGGCTAATAAATACATGAAAACATGTTAAATATCTGTAAATATTAGAAAAATGCAAATTAAAACCACACTGAGATTACACCTTAATCCAAAGAGAATGACTGTCATCAAGAAATAAAACAATAACAAATGCTGGTGAGATTGTGGAGAGAAGCGAACCCTTCTACATTTCTGATGGGACTGTAAACTAGGAGGACCACTATGAAAATCAGTAAGGAGATTCCTCAAAAACTAAAACTAGAAATTTCACTGGCCACAGCAAATTTCTTCTAGGTATCAATCTGAAAGACTTAAGGACATCATAGCCATGTTTACATCAGTACCATAGCTAAATCTTGGAAGCAGCCTATATGTTCATCAACAGATAAATAGATAAAGAAATGCAGTATTTACACATCACTCTGCCATAGAAAAGAATAAGCTTAAATCATTTGTAGGAAAATGGATGCACTTTGAAACCACAATGTTAAGTGACAAAATCAGACACAAAGCTTAAATATTGCATGGCTTCTCTTATAGAAGAAACTCAACATATAACTAAAGAGCAAAATAAAAGACAGATAATAAGAAATAGGAAGATAGATGTCTTGGTTACTTTTGTCTCATTGCTGCATCCAAATACCTGACACCAAAAGTTAAGGAAGGAACGATTTATTTAGCTCACAGTTAGTGGAGGTTTCTATCCATATTCAGCTGTCTCTAAGGCAAGGTGGCAGGTGAAGGGCAACACCGCAAGGCAGCAGAAGACAGCAAAAGCACAGTAAGCAAAAGGTGGGTGCATAGCAAGCCTCTTTTCTTCGCTTATATTGTAAACAAGTTACATACCCCCAGGTGGGTGTAGAACTCACACCATCTCTGTGCCCTCCCCTTGCTCAGGATGTTTACAAAGTGAGGACCCTGGCCTCCTGCTGAGTCACTTAGAAGTTGAACTTCTAAAGTTTAGAACTAAGTTTAGAAGTTGAAGTTCTAAACTTTTCAAGTTGACACAATGAACAACACCCTAGGGTTAAGGTCATGTCCTCTACACTCCAGGATTAGAATTGCTAAGTGAGTTAGACTTCTAAACTTCTCAAGTTGACACAATGTATCAATCATTACAATAGATTTTTTGCAAATGGGAAGGGGACCAAAAAATAGAGAAAGGGGTAAGGGGAAGGGAAGAGGTTGATAAAAGAATTACAATATGTTATGTACTTGTACCAGTTCTCCATGAGGAATATAATCATTATGTATTGCACATGTGTACTAATAAAATATAAAAATTGAAAGAAAAGAATCTGATTGCTGTTTTATATTGACTGATTTTATTCACATCTGTTATGATTGATAGCATCAAGTCTAAGAGTATAGGCAACTACACTGAAGATGACAAAATTCACTAAGATACCCACTCTGGTTTGATTATTATCTGCTTTTGAAGTCTTATAATGTCTCCAATGCTTCGTTTTTATTAATGTTCTTATATACTGCTGAGACATCATGGCAACCATTGTAGATCACCTTGTATTGCAGTTTTATATGACTTTCTGCTTCATGCTTTTCTAGGAATTGTTTTGTTTTGTCTTGGTTTGTTTTGTTTTTCCCTCTAATACAGAAAGGATAGATATACATGTAGAGACTCATGCATCTGTAGAGCTTATAAACAGTTTACGAGAACCAACTATATAACACATGTTGAAATGAACAACTACTTTTTAAGAAAAAGAGACACTAAAGTACCCAGTGCTGATTCCATAATGTCATGATGTGAAATCCAGCAAAACTATCACTCTTTGCTCAAAGTGATTTTAGCTTGTTTTGTTTTGTTTAAGTTCAACACACATGAAGGTATGGACAGCTGTTTTGAGGAGAATGAGAGACACTATGACAGCCATTCTTGGCTTCCCTATTGTCTTGTCTTGAAGACCTGAAACACCTTCCTCGTCCTGTTCAGATCAGTTCCATCCTGTGTTGTTTCATGTGAATTCCCTGTATGTGACAATATGGACAACTATTTGGAAGAAAACAAGAGTCAGTATGATAGATAGTGAATATCTCAGATTGTCCAGCTTTGAAATTTATGTCTCTTACATTGCTTTCTTGTGATCTACTTTGTTCTGTTTTGTTGTGTTTAATTTTACCCTTTTGATCAAATTGCTTTTATGTTTAAGTGTGTAAAATGGATGACCATATTGCTGTTTTTGTTAGATTGTGGAGCAGAACTATTAACAGTCTCACTGTTTGAATGTCTACTTTGCATGTTTTAATTTTGTAATTTGAACAACTATTTCTAAGATGTCAGTATGTAATTTATCAAGTAATGATTTCTTATTGGTTTTTTTGTTCTTTTCCTTGGAATTCTGTATTGTTACTACCCTTTATTCTGTTTTGTTTTGTTTGTTTTTTTTTCTCTTTAAATAAAATTTTTTAAAAAAGAAAAGAATCTGAAAAGAAAAAGAAACAGTTTTGCCACTTAAATAATTCATAGATTTCAATTTGTTTTTATTGTTTAAATATATTAATCCATAGACTTAAAATACTTAATATATAATTAAAATCAATTTAATAATTTATAACTAATGTCTATGGTAAGATTTACTAGAACATGATATACATATTAATAAAATATATACATATTAATAAAATATAGCAAGTTCATATTTTTTACTATTAGGATTTCTCAAAACTCACAATTTTGTTTTTATATACTGATATTCCATTCAAATGTATAAAGCAAACCCGAGTTTAATTCTGACATCTTTCAGGGAGATTTGAGTTTGGTTCCTGTATTTGTGTTTAGTTGATGGCCAGCAGAGTACATGCAATGGTGGTCTTGCCATTCGGTGTGGTTTTATAACTGATTCCCAGGAACAGGTCTCAGAAGCAAGTTGAACTTATTCAATAGTGTAACAAGGAAAACTTGGTCGAGCAGCCTTCCCAAGGTGTATGATGTCCCCATTCTGGTGGGTGGCTTCAAGATACCCAGGACAACAGCTTGAATTTTCACAAAACATTGTGCAAATAGTTGTGGAACATGGGCATGATTTAATTGGGGCTGCTTGGCCAAGCAGGGCTGGCTATGAAGTGTCTGGCAAATGGAATGTAAAGGGCATTGGTGTCCAGCCTTTGCTTAACAAGTTGTGTCCTTAAGCAAGTTGCTTACTTGCCTGTCCCATCTGTCCCAGAGTGAAAGGCTCAGACAGCAGTGAATTCAGTGAAGATGGGAAGGGAAGCTTTCAGAATTTTTTGAGTAAGGAAAAATAATGTTTTAAAAACATAGTCAATAGTTAAGTCAAATTTTATATTGAAAAAAATTTAAATGATTCTTTCTTCCTTCCTTCTTTCTTTCTTTCTTTCTTTCTTTCTTTCTTCCTTCCTTCCTTCCTTCCTTCCTTCCTTCCTTCCTTCCTTCCTTCCTTCCTTCCTTCCTTCTTTCCTTTGAGACAGGGTCTCACCATGTAGTCCAGCCTGGCCTCGAACTCACTATGTAGCCCAACTGGCCACAGAATCACAGTACTCCTCCACCTCACTACTGGGATTACAGGTACCACCATGCCCAGCTTTTAAATGACTATAATATGAAGTTCAGAAAATGTGCGATATTTATGTTTCTCCATAGGAAACATGTATTTTCAAAGGCTGAGCATTGGCTCATTAGTGTATTCTAGTTTTGAATGAAGATTTTGTCTCACACCTAGAGGAAACAAGTTCCCCCTCCTCTTTGAATCAGTAAATATAAGACTTTGGGATACACGCGATGTTTATCTTATATCCACTATTCAGCAGGAGCTATCAGGTATGAGGATACAGTAGTAAACAAGAGACCAAAATCTGTGGCCCCAAGGAGCTAACATTCTTCATAACAAACAGGGCACAGTAGATTAAGTACTGTGCTAGAGATGGAGGAAAACACCAAGATGGCCTGCTTAGGCCTCTTCCCTGAAGGATTCACTGTCCAGCTGTTGTGAGGCTGTCACAGGAGACTGTAGCATCAGAGATTTCTTCAGGAGCTGAGAGCTACCTCGCCCCATGCAAATCCAATGCCTAAAGTAGGAATATGAGGCTCTGCCCAGTGTCCTGGTCAGTGGAGGACTATGCTGAAGAGCCATTTCTAGCTCCAGCATCCCCATAGAAATAGCTGAGGTCATTGAGGTGTGTGTGGTCACCTGACTTTTCCCCTTGTCCATTCCTGCTGTGTCCCTCACCCCAACACAGGCTGGGACTAGACTGATGTGGGTGAGGCCCATTAGTGCCAAGTTTACAGACACACTTACTCCCAGGGTCCCAGGTTGTGCAAGTGCAGCAAGCACAGGGTGGCTCAGGAAAACACCTCATCTCAGAAGAAAGAATTCTAAAAAGCACAAGTGATAGCTAACTCTCGGAAATACCCCAAATACCTCGTGACTGCAGAATGGATAAAAAAAAAAAGTGGTATTTTTGTACAATGGAATGTTACTCAGCTATAAAAAAGGATAATCTCAAGGCTTTTATAGGTAAATGGAGGCAACTTGAGACCATACTCATATGTGAAATAAATCAAACTCATATTGTCTTCCTACTATAAAAATGATAAAAATAAAAAACAGAGTAATATGATCCAAAATGTGTGATAGATATTGTAAAAATGAAAGAAAGTGCCCAAAAGGAAAGAAATAATGAAAGGAAGTGCTCAAAAGGGATGGGGAAAGGAGAAAAGGAAGAAAACAAAAGATTATATATATATGTAGGTATACATATATAAATGTATGTATGTATATGTATACAAGACAGATAACTATACTGCTAACCTCTGTTAGTTCATCAAAAAGAAGAGTTTGTGCTGATCATTTTTTATGCATAGATCTTGTAACCTGGACAACTACTTCTTAGATCACAATATGCAATATGTTAACCAGTGTTGATTTACTAGTTAAAAATAAACCACAAGTGATTTTCAGTGTGACATCAGAGTTTTAATTTTGTGAGGATGGCCTGAGCAACAGCTTGGAATCAAAGTTTTGATTAAATTTCAATCCTATGTGATGACACAGATAAATAATTTATGGAAAATGTCAATTTAAGAAATGGTAATATCTAGGTATGATTTGCTTTGCATATCTGTAGCTATTGCTGCCTTCCTAACTGAGAAACTGGACACGCTCTTTTAACATCAATTGTATGAAATACCTGCTTTTTAGGAACTTCAAAACGTGACGAAAACATGACTAAGTCTCTAGGAATCACAATACTAATAGTTAATTATGATTCTTGCTATATCTAATTGAAGCTTACCAATTGTGTATAATATACTCCATTGACTCTTTTTTTTTAACAGTAGCTGTCAAAATATCTCTTTCTCTGCTAGAGTTGAGCATAGTTTCAGATACAATAATATCAAACATAACACAATAGTATAAAACCGTTCAACAGAATGAAAGAATTACAGGACATTCTGAGCCAAATAACGTGATCAATGGCTACTATATCAATGGCTCATTTTGAATAAAAAGATTTGTTTATACTATCACATATATTAAAATCCCAATAAGACACAACATGATAGAACTGATGGTAATATCAGAGTAGAAGCATGGTAGGACTTCTAAGGAAGACAATATTAAATCAGCAATGGCTGCCATAATGTTTTGTTTTCTTCAAAACTGCTGTTCATACCATCACACATCATAAAGTCAAACAAAACAGAATAAAACCATTCCAACTGATGAATGAATACATTGAAAGCCTTCAAAGCAATGAAATGGGGAATCATGATTACTATAAAATCTTATATACTCTTATCAACTCTCATACAAGGGAGACTATATGGTATTTACACATGTGAGTTTGGTTTATTTGGCTTATGAGTATGGTCTCAAGTCATGTCCATTTATTTATAAATATCTCAATGTGATCATTCTTTATAGCTGAGTAGTACTTCATTGTATAAAAATACCACAACTTTTTAATCCATTCCTCAGTTGATGGGCACTTAGGTTGTTTCCAAGATCTGGCTATTACAAATTGTGCTGCTATAAACATGGGTGCACATAGATCACTGTGGTATGATGTTTTCAGTTCTTCTGGGAATATGCCTAGAAGCGGAATAGCTGGGTCAAATGGGACTTCCAAACCCAGCTTTTTGAGGAATCTCCAGACTGACCTCCACAGTGGTTGCACCAGTCTACACTCCCACCAACAGTGCAGAAGAATTCCTTTTTCCCCATAGCCTCTCCAGCACTTGTTGTTGGTAGTTTTTTCTATCCTGGCCATTCTTTCTGGGGTGAGATGGAATCTCAGTGTAGTTTTAATTTGCATTTCTCTCATGACTAATGATGATGAACATTTTTTCATGTATTTATTTGCCATTCGTATTTCTTCATCTGAGAACTGTGTATTCATTTCAGATGCCCATTTTTGGATTGGGTCTTTGAATTTCGAGGGTCTGATTTGTTTTAATTCTTTATAAGTTTTAGACAAAA
>PVJX010006572.1:0-76670 GCA_004027295.1 Dolichotis patagonum | reverse complement strand
GTGTACCCATGTTTATAGCAGCACAATTTGTAATAGCCAGATCCTGGAAACAACCTTAAGTGCCCATCAACTGAGGAATGGATAAAAAAGTTGTGGCATTTTTATACAACGGAGTACTACTCAGCTATAAAGAATGATCACATCGAGATATTTATAAATAAATGGACACGACTTGAGACCATTCTCATAAGCAAAATAAACCAAACTCACATGTGTAAATACTGTATAGTCTCTCTAGTATGAAAGTTGGTAAGGGTATATAAGATTTTATGGTAAGCATGAGTCCCCATCTTATAGCTTTGAAGCCTTTCAATGTTTTCATTCATCAGTTGGAATGGTTTTATTCTTGTTTTATATCATGCGTGATGGTATGAACAGCTGTTTTGAAGAAAACAAAACATTATGACAGCTATTGCTGATTTAATATCATCCTTCTTAGAAATCCTACCATGCTTCTATTCTTCTAGTACCATTGGTTCTATCACATTGTGTCTTATTGGGATTTGAATATGTGTGATGGTTTAAACAAAATTTTTTTATCGAAAATGAGATATTATAGTATCCATTGATCATTTTCTGTTATTTGGTTCAGAAAGCTCTGTAATTCTTTCACTCTTCGAATGGTTTTATACTATTTTGTTATGTTTGATATTATTGTATTTGAAACTATGCTCAACTATAGCAGGGAAGGAGATAACAGGAGATAGCTACTGTTAATGTCTGGTTGTCTTAATGTAAAGTACTGTGTTGCCTATGTTGTCCTGTTCTGATCTGCTCTGTTCTGCCCTCTTTTGTTTTATTCTCTTTAAAATAAAATTTAAAAAAAAAGAAAACAATACTTCATGCAACAGGAACCAAAAAAAAAAAAATAAAGGTGGGGGTAGCTATTTTGTTTGCAGACAACATGAACTTCACACCAAGAATGATCCAAAGAGATAAAGACGGTCACTACATACCACTTAAGGGAAAACTTCAAAAGGAAGAGATAACAATCATACATATATATGCACCAAATTCTAGAGCACTCAGCTAACAAAAAAAGTATTAACAAAAATGAAAAATCAAATAAACAATAAGACAATTATAACAGAGACCTTAACATGCCATTGACACAAAGGGACAGATCAACCAGACAGAAAATCAGCAAAGAAATAACAGAACTGAATCACACCTGTGAACAAATGGATGTGATAGACCTAAACAGAGTGTTCCATCCAACAACATCAGAATATACATTCTTATCAGCAGTACATGAGACAGTCTCTAAAATAGATGATTCAATAGCCCACATAACATACTTAAGTAAATGCAAAAGAATTGAAATTATCCCATGCATGGTATCAGATCATAGCACCATGAAACCAGAAAATAATGATGAAAGAAACTGCAAAAACCCCACAAACACATGGAAATTGAATAATACAGTCTTGAGCAATCAGTGGGTCACAGAGGAAATTAAAGAAGAAATTAAACAATATCTACAAGCAAATGAAAACAGAACTACAACTTACCAGAATTTGTGGGATGCAATAAAAGCAGTCCTCAGAGGAAAACTTATTGCAGTGAATTCCCACACAAATGATAACAATGAACACAAATAAACAACATGATGCTACACCTCAAACATCTAGAAAAAGAAGAGCAAGTCATGCCCAAAGCCAAAAAAAGGAAGGAAATTATAAAGATCAGAGCAGAAATTAATGCAATAGAGACTAAGAAAACAATGCAAAGAATCAATTAATCAGAAGTTGGTTCTTTGAAAGAATAAATGAAATTGATAAACTCCTAGTCAACGTTATTTTTAAAAAAGGAAAGAAAAAACTCAAATTCATGCAATAAGGAATGAAAAAGGTGAAATCATGACAGACTCTGTGGAAATACTCCGTGGAAAAACTCTGTGGATCTTCTATCATCAATACCTATTTTGAAAACCTCTACTCTCATAGGTTCACTACCACAGAAGAAATGGACAGATTCCTAGATACATATGAACTACCAAAGCTGGGTCAAGAAGATATAAAACTGCTGAATAACCCAATTTGTATTAATGAAATTGAAAATGTAATTAACTCCTTACCAACAAAGAGCCAGGCCCAGATGGATTCAATGTGGAATTCTACAAGAAATACAAAGAAGACTTAATGCTGACACTCTGCAAACGCTTCAAAGAAATTGAAAGGGAAGCAATTCTTCCTAAGTCATTGCTGGAGGTAAATAATACTCTAGTACAAAGCCTGAGAAAGACCCAACTAAAAAAGAGAGCTACAGGTCAATCTCTCTGTCATGGCTTATGTCCGTGGCCCTCAGGCCTCATGTATTTGCATTGTGCATTTGTGATTGGTTCATTGTCTAGCACTTGGATTGCTGGTGTCAGTGGTACACCCTCCTAGGGGTGGAGCCAGGATGTGATGTAATGGCAGGAAGAAGGGGTGTCTCTCTTTTGCCAATTTCTGCCTTGCTCTTTGCAGCCACCATGAACTGTGGCCCCGCCATGCCACCCTGCCTTGGAGCCAACTAAGTATGGACCGAAACCTCCAAAAACTGTAAGAAACAAACCATTCCTTTCCCAGCTTTGGGCATCAGGTATTTTGTCTCAGTGACAAATAAAAAGTAACTAGGACAGAATTTGGTACCAGGAGTGGGGTCATTGCTGTGACTAAATCTGACCATGTTTTTTGAGAGGCTTTGGAAATGGCTTGTGGGAAGAGTTTGGAAAGGTTTGGACATGTTGCCTGGATGCACAGAGCTGGAGCAACTTAGGTTGTTCTGTAGAGGAGATTCTGGTCAGAGCTCAGGAGACCAGAAGGCTAGAAAGCCTGATGGTAAAGACCAGGCTTGGGAGGTTTCTGCTGGGAAGAAGGACTGCATTGGTTGTTGGACTCCCTCTGATGTATGTTATGGCATGGCCGAAAGTTTGTCTGCATTTTGCTCATGCTCAGAGACTTTGCCTGAGACTAAGATTAAGGGTAATGGACTGATTAATCTGGCAAAGGAAATTTCAAGGCAGTCAAATGTTGAGGCTGTGGCATGGCTATTGTTGGGAGCTTTTAGCCAGATCTATGTTGCAAATCAAGAGCAAAGAGCCCAGGAGGATAATTTAAAACACTGTGAGTTTGGCCAGAAGGAAAACTCCAGTAAATCTGTGGATTGTAAAGATAGTGCGGAGACTTTGATTGCTGAGAAGGAACAGAGAGATGAGAAAGATGGCCACTGGGCATCCCAGGAAGGAGTGGGTCCCTACCCTTTTCAGCCCCAAAACTCTAAAAGTGAAAGAATTTTCTCAGATGAGAATGCTTCAGAGCACCATGTTCCAGAATGGCACGGGAGGCCACATGAGGTTCCAGAATGGCGTCACCCACATGAGGTTCCAGAAAGGTGGCAACATAGAAAAGCTTTTCTTCACAATCAGGCAAACAGAGTCCAGAAATCTAGGCAATGGACCCCTATAGCCAAGAGAGAGAAAAGCCTGGCTATTGCTCCAGCTGGTAGCAGACCTTGGCAGCATCCACATGGTGCTGATTTTAGGTGCAAGGAAAATGCACACATTCTGAGGGTAAGAAGGCTTCCACCTCAATTGCAAAGGGCCTGGGAGGCCAAGCAGTGTGCCCCTGAGAGGGCAATATATAAAGATGTAAGTGTGAAGCCAAAGGTGCAGTGGAGACCCCAGAAGTTTGGAAAAGCCAAGAACGTGGATCATCCAAGGAAAGCTGCAAAAACCAAGCAAAGAGGGTCTAAGAGAAAAGCTGCAGGAGCTGAAATCCCTGGAAGTGCCTTGGGGTTGGAATCACCCAAGCCTTTTGCAGCTTGCAACCAGATTGCTTCAAATGCTGAGCATGGATCTCTAGGACTTACTGTTCACCCTGCTGGATGTTGGACTTGCTGTTTCCAATGCTTTATATTCCCCCATTTGTAACTTTTGGAATGGTAATGTTTATTTCAAGCCTTTGCATTTCAGAAATGTTTAACATTGTTTCACTTGTACAGGGGGTTACAGTTAAGAGTTTGCCATAGATATTGGAAGAGACTTGGGACTTGGACTTCTCAGCAATGCTGAAAATGTTAGGACTTTGGCAACTCTTGGAGATGGACTAAATGTCTTTTGTATAAAGGATGTACATGAGTCTTTGGGGGTCAGGGATGGGATGTCATGGCTTATTTCAGTGGCCCCCAAGCCTCATGCCTTTGCATTATGCATTTGTGATTGGTTCATTATCTAGTGCTTGGATTGGTGGTGTCAGTGGTACACCCTCCTAGGGGTGGAGCCAGGATGTGATGTAATGGCAGGAAGAAGGGGTGTCTCTCTTGCTGGGGTCCCACCTTGCTCTTTGCAGCCACCTTGAACTGCGGCCCCGCCATGCCACCCTGCCTTGGAGCCAACTGAGTATGGACTGAAACCTCCAAAATCTGTAAGAGATAAACCTTTGCTTCACCAACTTTGGGCATCAGGTATTTTGTCTCAGCAATGAATAAAAAGTAATTAAGACAGTCTCTAATGAACATAAAGGCAAAAATTCTCAATAAAAAATTGGTAAACAGGATGCAGCAAATTGTCAAGAATATTATACATCACGACCAAGTGAGATTCATCTCAGGAATGCAGGGATGATTCAACATCTGTAAATCAATAAATATAATCCACCATATCAATAGAGCCAAAAGTAAGAACCACATGATCATCTCTATAGATGCAGAAAAAGTTTTTGATAAGGTCCAACACTTATTCATGATAAGAACCTTACAGAGAACTGGAATAAATGGTCTTTACCTCAATATGATAAAGGCCGTCAATGACAACCCAACAGCAAGCATCATATTAAATGACCAAAAACTGAAAGCCTTTACCTTAAAATGAGACACAATGCAAGGATGTCCATTATCACCACTCCTATTCAACACAGTACTGGAAATATTAGCCAGAGCAATTAGACAAAAGAGAGAAATAAAAGGAGTAAGGAAAGGAAAAGAGGAAGTTAAATTATCATTATTTGCAGATGACATGAGACTCTACATAGAAGACCCCAAAACTCCATTGAAAGACTCCTAGATATAATAAATAAATTCAGCAATGTAGCTGGATACAAAGCCAATACTCAAAAATCACTAGCATTCCTATACACTAACAACAAAATCACTGAGAGAGAAATAAGAGAAGCCACACCCTTCACAATAGTATCCAACAAAATGAAATATTTAGGAATTAATCTAACAAAAGAAATAAAAGATCTATTCAGGGAAAACTATAATACTGTAAAACAAGAAATCAAAGAAGACCTCAGAAAATGGAAAGACATCTCTTGTTCATGGATAGGAGGAATAAATATTGTGAAAATGGCTATTCTCCCAAAACTGTTATACATATTCAATGCAATCACAATCAAAATACCACTAACATACCTCTTAAATCTACAGAAATCATTCCTAAAATTTACCTGGAACCAAAAGAGACCTAGAATAGCAAAGGCAATTCTAAGCAACAAAGGCAAGGCAGGAGGCATTTCAATCCCTGACTTGAAGTTATACTACAAAGCTACTGCAATAAAATCAACATGGTACTGGAATAAATACAAATCTGAAGATCAGTAGAATAAATTAGAAGATACAACTACAATTACAAACACACTCAGCCACCTTATCTTTCATAAGGGGGCCAACATGTTCACTGGAAGAACAATAGTCTCTTTCACAAATGGTGCTGGAAAAATTGGCTCTCCATATGTGGAAAACTAAAACTAGACCCATGACTATTACCATGTACTAAACTAAAGTCTAAATGGATCAAAGATTTAAATATTAAAACTGAAACACTAAATCTGTTGGAAGACAAAATAGGTAAAAATCTTGAAGACAACATAGGGGTAGGTAGAGAATTGAAGAACAGGAATCAAACAGCGGGAAATACTTCCCAGAATCAATAACTGGGATCACATCTTATTAAAGAGTTTCTGCATGTCAAAAAAATCTCCAGCATAGTGAAAAGAAAACCCATAAATTGGGAAAAATCTTAGCAAACTTTCCCTCAGACAAAGGACTCTGTCCAGAACATATAAAGAATTTTTAAAAATCAGACCCCCAAAATTCAAAAACCCAATCCAAAAATGGGCATCTGAGATGAATACACAGTTCTCAGATGAAGAAATACAAATGGCAAATAAATACATGAAAAAATGCTCAACATCCTTAGTCATTAGGGAAATGCAAATTAAAACTACACTGAGATTCCATCTCACTCCAGAAAGAATGCCCTGGATCAAGAAAACTACCAACAACATATGGTGGAGAGGCCTCAGTCAAAAAGGAACTCTTTTGCAATGTTGGTGGGAGTGTAGACCATAGTGGTTACTATGGAGCTCAGTCTGGAGATTCTTCAAAAAGCTAAGATTTTAAGTCCCATTTGACCCAGCTATTCCATTTCTAGGCATATACCCAGAAGAACTAAAAACATCATACCACAGTGATATATATGTAACCATGTTTATAGCAGCATAATTTATAATAACCAGATCTTGGAAACAACCTAAATGTCCATTGACTAAGGAATGGATAAAAAAGATGTTGTATTTTTATGCAATGGAGTACTGCTCAGCTATAAATAATGATCACATTAAGGGACAAATTCAACAAGAAGAGATGATTATTAACATATATGCACCAAACTATGGTGCACTCAACTTCATTAAACTGGATACAAAAGACTAGATAAACATAAACACAATTGTAGCGGGGTATCTCAATATCCCACTATCACAAATAGACAGATCAACCAGACCTCCCCACCCCCCCCAAAAAAAACCAATATCAAAGAAATATCACAGTTGAATTCAACCTCTGAACAGATACTTAATAAATATCCACTGACTGTTTAACCAAACAACAGAATACACATTCTTCTCAGCAGCACATGAAACTTTCTCCAAAGTAGATTACATAATAGCCATTAAAACAAACTTAAGTGTAAAATAACTGAAACTATATCATTGCCTATTATCAGATCATAGTGAAATAAAACTAGAAATCAATGAAAAATAAAAGAAATTATGTAAATGCATGGAAGTACACTCTTAAATAAACAATGGATTACAGAAGAAACCAATAAAGAAATAAGAGTTTCTAGAACCAAATAACAAGGCCATTACAACATACCATACTTATGGTACATAATGAAAGCAGTCTTAAGAGAAAAACAATATAGTCAAAATGACCATATTTTCAAAATTGACAGATTTATTAGAATCCCAATCAAAATACCAATAGTATCCTTCATAGAAATGAATAAAACAATCCTAAAATTAATATGATAGAAAAAGTGATCCTGGGTAACAAAATGTATCACAACTCTAGCCTTGAGGTTTTATTACAAAGCTACCATGATAAAAACATCACAGTACAAACACAGGTATGAGAATCAATGGAACAGAATACAGTTTTCAAAAACAACTACAAACACATTGAGCTTTTGATCTTGATGAAGGGACCAAAACATGCACAGGAGGAAAAACAACCACTTTAATAAATGTTGTTGGGAATACTGGTTCTCTACATTCATAGGACTGAATCTAGGCCCATGTCTCTCACCATGTACTAAGCTAACATTAAAATGGACCAAGGTCCTAAATTAAAACAGAAATATTTAACATGATGGAAGACAAAATAAGTGAAACTCTTAAGGACATAAGCATAGGCAAGAACTTTCTGAACAGAACTGAATTACACAAGAAATAATATCATAAATCAACAAACGGGATCATATAAAATTAAAAGGTTTGGGGGCAGCTAAGGAAACAATGACAAGGATGAACAATCTACAGGAGTAAAAAAAATTTTCCAGCTATTCCTCAGACCAAGGACTGCTATCTAGAATATATTAAAGAGTCAATAAATTAGACCCCCCCAAATAAAAGACCCAATCAGAAATGGGCAAGTGGGGCTGGGGATTTAGCTCAGTGGCTTAAGTGCCTGCCTGGCAAGCACGAGGTCGTGAGTTCGATCCCTGGTACCAAAAAAAAAAAAAAAAAAAAAGAAATGGGCAAGTGAAATGAATGGACATTTCACAGAAGAAGTACAAATGGCCAATAAATACATAAGGAAATGCTCAACATCACTAATCATTACATAAATGCAACACTGTAATTGCATTTTACCGCAAAAAAAAAAAAATAGACATAATCAAGAAATCAACTGTTGGTGAAGCTGTAGGGAAAAAAGAATCCTTCTACATTATTGGTGATAACGTAAATTAGTACAACCAGCTTAGAGAAATCAGTATATAGATTCATCAAAAAACTGAAACAGGGAAAACCAACAAGATGATGAAGTGATAAGCAGCCAAGAGCCTCTCTGAGAATCACCATCCAGATACTGGAATACAGAAACATGAGGAAGACAAGGAGGGAAGTAATCCTCTGGACTCAGAAAGAATCTGAAGCAAGAATTGATGTCCACAGAAAGAGTGAAGAGAGAAACTTCAAAAAAGGAGGTGCCAGGAAGTGCCTTCTCCCTGAAATGGGACTCGCTGCACAAGAGGAGTGGTTCAAAACTGCAGCCATGAAGGATTCCACCAGCTGGTGGTGAGTGCTGAGGGCTGTCTTCAGTGGTTGGGGACCATCTAGGAGAGGGGCCTATTGAACTCAGAACTGAATGCTGCTGCCAGCTCCATCTAGTGGCTCCTAGATGGGCTGAGACCCACGGATGGCTCAGACCAAATGAGGCTGCTTTAATCAGAAAGTGCTGGCTCACTGAGATTATACACCACCCCAACAAAAAGCTACTGCTGATTTACAGGGACAGATTGACATGGATTGGGACTCTGTCTCCACATGGTTTCTATCAGTGCAACAGAGACAAACCTGGAAGTGAACTTTTTTCTTTTCTTTTCCTCTCTCTCTCTCTCTCTCTCTCTCTCTATTTTTTGTTGTGATGGTGGTGTTGGTTTTGTTTTTGTTTTTTACTTTTAGTATTTTTCTCCTTTTTTTAATTTTATTTAAAAAATGGAAAAGTCAGAAAAAAACAAAAAGCAAAAGGCATAAACAACAACAAACTCAGAACAATGTCAATATAGGTTTTCACAACAGAGTGAAAGAAATTTAACAATGGTTGTTATATTGCATATTTTTTCTTCTCATTTTCTTTTTTCAAAGAAATAAAAGAAAATTAAAGAGAATAAGAAAGCGGAAAAGGGTAGAGCAATACCTAATTAAAAACATTCAAAGGAAAAAAATTCTTATGATAGAATCACTAGTTGATACATTTCTCATTGTCATCTCAAAAAATAGTTGTCAAAGTTACAAAATCAAAGCATAAATAGTAAACTTTGGCAGCGCAAATCCTTCTGTTCAATGTTCCAACAGAAATTCAGTAACATGGTCAACTATCTTACACACTATACATTTCATTAAACTCTTTAGAGCACTTTCCTTCCCTTTCACTTTCACAATATCATGCTCTTTGGATGCCACTATTGGGTCAGTTTTTGTTATTTTTTACACTAGAGAGATAATGTGATATATATTCATGTGAGTCCTGTTTTTTCACTAATGAGGATATTTTCAATTGGCTCCATTTACCTATAAAGGTCACAAGATTGTCATTTTTATGGCTGAGTAGTATTCCATTGTAAAAAATACCACATTTTTTTTTATCCACTCTGCAGTTGATGGGCATTTTGGTTGTTTCCAAGATCTAGATAGCACAAATAGTGCTGCTGTGAACATAGGTGCACATATATTTCTGTGACCTGACGTTTTCAATTTTTCTGGGAAAATACCCAGGAGGGGAATAGCTGTATTGAATGGAATTTCCAATCCTAGTTTTTTGAGGAATCTCCATACTGATTTCCACATTGGTTGTACCTGTCCACACTCACACCAACAGTGGAGGAGTGTTCCTTTGTCCTCCACATCCTTGCCAACATTTGTGATCAGTTGTTTTCTTGATGGCAGCCATTCTTTCTGGGGTGAGATGAAATCTCAGTATACCACATCAACAGAACCAAAAATAAAAATCACATGATCATTTCAATAGATGCAGAAAAAGCTTTTGATAAAGTCCAACACCCGTTCATGATAAAAAAAAAACCCTACAGAAACTCAGAATAGATGGTATGTACCTCAATCTCATAAAGGCCATTATAACAATCCAACAGCCAACATTACACTAAACAGACAAAAACTGAAAGCCTTCACTCTAAAATCAGGAACAAGACAAGGATGTCCATTATCACCACTCCTATTCAATATAGTTCTAGAATTATAGCCAGAGCAATCAGACAAGAGAGAGAAATAAAAGGAATAAAAAGGGAAAAGAAGAAGTTAAATTATCATTATTAGCAGATGACATGATCCTCTACATAGAAGACCACAAAAACTCCATTAAAAGACTACTAGAAGTAATAAACAAATTCAGCAGTGTAGCTGTATACAAAGTCAACACTCAAAAATCAATATCATTCCTGTACACAGACAAACAATTCATGGAGAGAGAAATTATGGAAATATCACCTTGCACAATAGCACAATACTTAGGAATCAACCTAACCAAGAACATAAACAGTCTATATGCTGAAAATTATACAACCCTAAAAAAGGAGATTGAAGAGGATATTAGAAAATGGAAGGATATCCCCTGATCTTGGTTAGGAAGAACCAACATTGTGAAAATGGTCATACACTCCAAGCTGTTATACAGATTCAATGCAATCCCAATCAAAATACCATCAACATACCTTACATATCTAGAAAAAATATTCCTAAAATTCATCTTGAAACAGAAGAAACCTAGAATAGCAAAGGCAATTCTGAGCAACAAAGGCAAGACAGGAGGCATCTCAATCCCTGATTTGAAACTATACTACAAAGCTACAGTGATAAAATCAGCATGGTACTGGCAAAGAAATAGACCTGGGGATCAATGGAACAGATTAGAAGATGCAAACACTACCACAAAGACACTCAGCCACCTTATATTTGACAAAGGGGCTAAACATGTTCACTGGAAAAAAGATAGCCTCTTTAATAAATGGTGTTTGAAAAATTGGCTTTCCACAAGCCAAAGACTGAAAATAGACCCATGCCTATCACCATACACTAAACTCAAGTCAAAATGTATCAAGGATCTAAATATTAAAACAGACACAATAAATCTACTGGAAGACAAAGTAGGTAAAAACATTGGAGACTTATGGGTAGAGAGAGAATTCATGAATAAAATGCAAATTGCACAGGGAATACTTCAAAAACTCAACAGCTGGTATCTCATATTACTAAAAACTTTTTGCACTTCAAAAGTATTCACCAACAAAATGAAAAGAAAACCCACAGAATGGGAAAGAATCTTAGCCAACAATGCCTCAGACAAAGGACTTATATCCAAAACCTATAAAGAACTGAAAAACATCAAGCTCCCATGTTCAAAGACCCTCTCCAAAAATGGGCATTGGAGATGAACACACAGTTTTCAGATGAAGATATACAAATGGCAAATAAATATGTGAAGAAATGCTCACCATCACTGGTCATTTGAGAAATCCTTCATTGTTTTATCTTGTTTTTATAGAGATTTTTCTGTGGCTGTGTTTCTCTTCTGTTCTTCCTTTTATCTCTTCCTTCTCACTTTTCCCTCTAGACTTCTGCACAACTTTCCCAAAGTTAGTATGATCACCCTTTGTACTCCAACCTTACTTCTGATCTCCTCCTCTTCTTTCACTTCTCTATTTTTTATTTTAAAGACAAAAAATAAAAACACTGGTGCAAAATGTGAAAATAAGATTGTAGGAGAGGAACAGTGGTTAGTACATTCCATATTATTATCTTCAAAGTAGTTGCTTATATAAAAGAAATAGGTATGAAAATTGATCAGTTTCTATTTTCTTTTGAAAAATTTCTTCCCATTTCACAATATCTATTGTACATTTGGTTTTTATAATTTTATACCTTCTTACACTGAGGAGAAATATAATATTTACTTGCATGGGTCTTATTTATTTCACTTATGAGTATGGTCTCAAGTTGCATCCATTTATCTATAAATATCTCAAGTTTATTCTTCTTTATAGATGAGCAGTACTCCATTGTATAAAAGTACCACATCTTTTTTATCCATTCCTTAGCTGATGGGTACTTGGGTTGTTTCTAAGATTTAGCTATTACACATTGTGCATTATAAACATAGATGCACAAATATCACTGTGGTATAACATTTTTAATTCTTCTAGGAAAATACCCAGAAGGAGAAAAGCTTGGTAGAATGGAACCTCTAATGTTTGAGGAATCTCCCCCACTGATTTCCATAGTGGTTGTACCAGTTTACAGTCCCACCAACAGTGGAGAAGGGTTCCTTTTTCCCACAGCCCCTCTAGCATTCATTATTGGTTGACTTCTTCATGATAGTCATTCTTTCTAGGGTGAAATGGATTATCTGTGTTTTAATTTGCATCTCTTGAATGACTAATGATGTTGAACATATTTCTATATATTTATTTGCCATTTGTATTTCTTCATCAGAGAAACCCTTTTTAGCTGCCCATTTTTTAATTTATTCTTTTGCATTTTGAGGTTTTTTAAATTCTTTATATGTTCTGGGTAGAAGTTCTTTGTCTGAGGGACAGTTGACTAAAAATTTTTTCCAAGAAACCCAAGCCCCCCATGAGCCAGCAGAAGTCACACCAGCTGGGGGAGAATCAGGAAACCATGACCCCCACACCTGTCAGTCAGTATCAGTTGTGCCAGCTGAGACAGAACCAGAAACCAAAGCCACTGTGAGCCATCTGAAGTTGTGCTGGCCATGAAAGAACCAAGAAACCATGCCTCTTCTCCCATGACCCAGCCAAGTGAGAAGAGCCACCCCACCTCACCCCCATAAGCAACCAGCTGATACTGAGGGACACAGGCTGAGATGACAATAACTGAAGTAAAGAAAAAACTTACCACTTGTATTGGTTGATTGACTTTGCAATTCTAAAGCCAGTATGCTAAGCAACTATTTAGAGGATAAGAAGAGGCATTATGGTAGCCATTATTAATTTCTGATTATTTTATTTTGAAGTCTTGTATCATTTTCACTGTTTTGTTTGATTTTATTCCATTGTGTTTTGTTTGATTTTATTATTTCTGATGGTATGGGCAGTTATTTTGAAGATAACAAGATATATTATGGTAGCCATTGTTGATTCCCTATTGTCTTGTTTTGAAGTCCTGGATTGCTTTCATTGTTTTGCTTTGATTGGCTTTATTCTGTTGTACAGTCTTTGGTTTTATTCTCTTTAAAATAAAATAAAAAATAAAATAAAAAATTTTCCACTCTGTTGGTGATTTTTTAAATAGAAAAAAAGAAAAGTCAAGAAGCAAACAAGCCAAAAAAAATTGATATAGGGTTTAAAAGAAAAATGATAGGAATTTAACAATGGTTGTTATATGGCATATTGTTATCTTCAAAATAGCTGCTCAGGTTATTAGATACAAGAATAAAACAAAACAATAAAATAGAAAAAAACATTGGATTTCAAAAACAAGGCAGAAGAAAATTCCCTACAGTAGCTATAATGTGTATTGTTATCCTCCAAATAAATGTTCAGAGTACCAGCTTATATCAAACAATATAAGCATTAAGTTATTTTTTAAATTCAGTTGCTACCATCTCAGCCTGAGTTCCTCTGAATTAGTCAGTTGCTTATGAGGGGGAGGGTATTGTTCTTCCTGTTTGCTAGTCGATGCACTGGCTGGCTCATGGTGAGGCATGGGTTGGCTTCTTAATTCTCCTCCCAGGCCACTTGGCTGCTTCTGGCTCACAGAGATGCATGCTTTGGCTTCTTAATTCTCCTCCCTGTCTCATGAATGCAACTGGCTCATGGGAAGGCATGAGTTGGCTTCTTGATTATCCTCATGGCCCACATGGCTGCTGATGGCTCATAGGAAGGCATGGTTCAGATTCTTGATTCTCCTCCCAGTCCCATGGCTGCCACTGGCTTACAGGAAGGTGTGGGTTGGCTTGTTAATTCTTCTTCCAGCCTGTGTGGCTGCTTCTGGCTCACAGGAAAGCATAGTTTGGCTTCCTGATTCTCTTCTTGGTCACATGGCTGCAACTGGCTCACAAAAAGGCATGGGTTGGCTTCTTGGTTCTCCTCCCAGCCTGCATGGATGCCACTGGCTATGATGTGCTAAAACTTTTTAATAAGATGAAATCCTAGTTGTTGGTTCTTTGAAGTGTTTCCTGTGCTGTTTGAGTTTTGTTTGTGAAGTCTCTGTCTACCCTTATGTCTTCAAGATTCTTATCTACTTTCTTTTCCAGTAGATTAAGTATTTCTATTTTAATACTTAGACCTTTGATCTATTTTGCCTTCAATTTAGTGCATGGTGATAGACATAGACCTAGTTTTAGTCTTCAGCATACAGAGAACCAGTTTTTCTAACACCATTTATTAAAGATGCTATCTTTCAGTGAACATGTTTGGTCACTTTGTCAAAGACAAGGTGGCTGAGGGTGTTTGTGCTGGTTCCCTGGTCTGTTTTTTGTTGTTGTTGTTGTTGTTGTTGTTGTTGTTGCTGCTGCTGCTGTTGTTTTGCCAGTACCATGTTGATTTTATCACAGTAACTTTGTAGTATAATTTCAACTGAGAGATTTTGATGTTTCCTGCCTTGCCTTTATTGTTCAGCATAGTCATTTCAATTCTAGGTCTCTTCTGGTACCAGATAAATTTTAGGAATGTTTTCTCTAGATCTGTGAGACATGTTAATGGCATTTTGATCAGAATTGCTTTAAATCTGTATAACAATTTTGGGAGTATGTCCATTTTTTCTATGTTAGTTCTTATCTGTAAGCAAGGGATATTTTTCATATTCTTTTTGATCACTTTTTTCAGAGTCTTATAATTTTCAATATATACGTACTTTTCTACCTTTGTTAGATTGATTCCTAAGTATTTCATTTTTAGTACTATTATGAAGGCTGTGGTTTCCCTTATTTCTTTCTCAGTGAATTTGTTTGTGTACAAGAATGCTACTGATTTTTGAGTATTGACTTTGTATTCATCTATGCTACTGACTATGGTTATTAAATCTAGAAGTCTTTTGGTAGAGTTTTGGGGGCCTTCTATGTAGAGTATCATGTCATCTGTGAATAATGGAAATTTAAATTCTTCCTTTCCTATCCTTATTCTTTTTATTTCTCTCTCTTGTCTAATTGCTCTGCCTAACATTTCCAGAACCATATTCAATAGAAGTGGTGATAGTGGACTTCTGTGTCTTGTTCCTGATTTTAGGTTAAAAGCTTTCAGTTTCTGACCATTTAGTATGATGTTGGCTATTGGTTTGTCATAAATGGCTTTTATTAGACTGAAATAAAGACCATCTATTCCAATTTTCTGTAGTGTTTGTATCATGAATCAGATGATAACGTGATTTTTTGTCTTTTGCATACATCATTTATTGATTTGTGTGTGTTGATCCCTGCATTCCTGGGATAAATCTCACTTGGTCATGATGTATAATCTTCTTTATGATTTGCTGCATTCTATTCACTAGTATCTTACTAAGGACTTTTGCATTTCTGTTCATTAGGGTGATTGGCCTTTGGTTCTCTTTTTTGGTTAGGTCTTTCTCTGGTTTTGGTATCAGAGTAATACTTGCCTCCAGGAATGAGTTACAGAGTATTATGTCCCTGTCATGGTTTATGTTGGTGGCCCCCAGGCCTCATGTATTTGCATTGTACATTTGTGACTGGTTCATTTTCTAGTGCCTGGATTGGTGGTGTCAGTGGTACACCCTCCTAGGGGGTGGAGCCAGGATGTGATGTAATGGCAGGAAGAAGATGTGTCTCTCTTTTGCCAGTTTTGGCTTTGCTGTTTGCAGCTGCCATGAACTGCGGCCCCACCATGCCACCCTGCCTTGGAGCCAACTGAGTATGGACTGAAACCTCCAAAACTGTAAGAAATAAACCTTTTCTTTCCCAACTTTGGGCATCAGGTATTTTGTCTCAGCGATGAGTAGAAAGTAACTAAGACAGTCCCTTTCAATTTTATTGGAGATTGAGGTTATTGACATCAGATCTTCTCTAGATTTCTTGTAGAATTCAGCAGTGAATCAATCCATCAGGACCTGGACTTCTCTTCATTGGTAAGTTTTTAATTCCATTTTCAATTTCACTGACCAATATTGCATTATCCTGAATTTTTATCTTCTTGTTTCAGCTTTTGCAATCATAGATATCTAGAAATCTTTCCATTTCTTCCATGTTTTCCATTCTATGAGAGTAAAGATTTTCAAAGTGGGTATTGATGGTCTTCTGAATTTCCACAGGATCTATAGTAATTTCACCCTTTTCTTTCCTCATTGCATGAATTTAAGGTTTTTTGTTTCTTTTTGGCTAAAAGTGAATCAATTTTATTTATCCTTCTGAAGACCCAACTCTTCAATTTTTTAATTCTCTCTCTCTCTCTCTCATTTTTTTTTTTTTTGGACCAAAGATCGAACTCATGACCTCACACTTGCTGGGCAAGTGTTTACTTCACTGAGCTAAATCTCTGGCAATTCATTAATTCTTTGTATTTTTTTCCTAGTCTCCATTTTGTTCATTTCTGCTCTGATCATTATAGTTTCCTCCCTTGTATGGACTTTGGGCTTGTCTTGCTCTTCTTTTCCTAGAAGCTTGAGGTGTAACATTAGGGTATTTGTGCTCCTTCTGCTTTCCTGATGTGAGAATTTGCCACTATAAATTTCCCTCTTAAGATTACTTTTATGGCATCTCACAGATTCCAGTATGTTTTATCTGCATTTTCATTTAATTTTAGATATTGTTTAATTTCTTCTTTAATTTCATCTGTGACCCATGGGTTAGTCAGAAAGTTGTTATTTAATTTCCATATGTTTATGGAATTTTTGTGGTTTCTTTTGCCATTAATTTCCAGTTTTATTGCACTATGGTCAGAAAGTATGCATGGTATAATTCCAATTCCTTTGCATTTACCTAAGCATGTTCTGTGGGCTAGTGGTCTATTTTAGAGAACATCCCATGTGCAGCTGAGAAGAATGTGTATTCTGATGTTGTTGGATGGAATACTCTGTAAACATCTACTAAGCCCATTTGTTCACAGACTTGATTCAGTTCTGATATTTCTTTGTTAATTTTTTTTCTCTAATTGATTTATTTGTCACAGGAACATATTAAGGCCCCCCATTACAATTGTGTTTGATCATTTGATATTTTATGTCTGTTAATATTTGTCTTACATAGTTGGCTACTCCTACATTTGGTACATACATATTTATGATTGTTATGTCTTTCTGTCATAGTTTTCTCCTAACAATTATGTATGACATTATTTATTTCTTTTGTTTATTCTTGTTTTGAAGTTCACTTTGTCTACAAACAGAATAGCTACCCCTGCTTTTCTCTGGATTCCTGTGACATGGATTATTGTTTTGCATCCTTTGGCTTTCAGTCCATGAATTTCTTTTTGAGTTAAATATGTTTCCTGAATGTAGCATATTGTTGGATCTTGTTTCTTGATCCACTCTGCCAGTCTATTTTCTTTTGAATGGTAAACTGAGGCCATTTACAGTGATGGTTATAAATTATAAGCATTGGCTTCCCTTTGTCATATAATTTCCTGTTGATGGTTCTCTGTCTTTCCCCTCTAATTATTTCCAATTCCTTGTGGTTTATCTCTGTTGATACTATTGGAATCATGGGCTTTGTTTTATCTTTTTAGAATATCTTTCAGAACTCTTTGTAGAGCTGGTTTGGTTATTATGTATGTCTTCAGTTATTCTTTGTCATGGGAGTATTTTTATTTCTCCATTAATTCTGAAAGAATTTTGCTGGATACATTAATACAGATCAGAAGTTGTTTTCTCTTTTTTATTTTATTTTCAAGAGAATAAAACCAAGCAAAAGGAAACAAAAAAACCTATTTGCATATATAATAGCAGATAATTTCCCTAGAAATATATAGCATATATATAAATATATAGCAGAATATATCTGCTATATATTTAGAAAAGCACCTCACATATAGATAAGTGAGACATATAAATAAATGAGGCATATAGAATTCCAGTTAGCCATAACCAAAATAAATCTATACCTCAAAATGTAATAACCAAGATCCCAGAAACTCAGCATAAAAACAGAATGTTAAAAGCCACTAGAGAAAAGAAATATATCACCCATAAAGGAAAACATATCAGAATCACAGCAGACTTCTCAACACAAACCTTCAAATCAAAAAGAAGCATGGACTGAAGTATTTCAAGTACTGAAAGAAAGCAATTTCCAACTCATATTGATGTATTCTGCAAAACTATCTTTCAAAATCAATGGAGAAATATACCTCCACAACAAAGAACAACTGAAAACCTTCATGACAACAGAACAAACCCTACAAAGACTACTGAAAGATATTCTAGAAATAAACATGATCACAATTCCAAGAACAATAATAGAAAGAACAAGCAACCAACAAACAAGACAAACAGAGGAGTAAAAGTAGGGAACCAACAACAGAAACACAACATGATAAAGGTAAACCAATACATGTCAACTATAGCCATTAATGTAAATGGCCTACATTCACCAATCAAAAGAAACAGACCAGCAGAGTGGATTATAAAACAAAATCCAACAATATGATATATACAAGAAACACATTTCATTCAAAAGGAAATTCATAGACTAAAAGTCAAACGATGGAAAACAATATTCCAACTACAGGAACCCAGAAAAAAAGCAGGGATAGTGATTCCATTTACAGATAATGTGAACATCAAACCAAGGAAGATCAAAAGAGATACAGAAGGTCACTACATACTTGTTAGGGAAAACTTTAAGAGGAAGAGATGGCAATCATAAATATATATGCATCAAATATGGGAGCATCCAGACGTGTAAGACAGGTATCAATAGATGTGAAAAAATCAAATAAGCAATAATACAATCATAACAGGAGAACTTAACACTCCATTGTCACAAAGAGACAGATCACAAGACAAAAGGTTAGCAAAGAAATAAAAGAACTGAATCAAACTTGTGAACAAATAAACATAGTAAAGGTGTACAGAGTATTGCACCCAACAACACCAGAATACACATTTTTCTTAGCTATACACAAGACAGCCTCTAAAATAGACAATCTATTAGCCCATAGAACATACTTAAGTAAATGCAAAAGAATCAAAATTATCCCATGCACATTATCTGACCATAGTGCAATGAAATTGGAAATTAATGACAAAAGAAATTGCAAAAACTCTGTAAACACATGGAAACTAAATAATACCTTCCTGAATAATCAATGGGTCACAAAGGAAATTGAAGAAATTAAAAAATATTTACTAGCAAACAAAAAAAAAAGCAAATACAACTGTGGGACACAATGAAAGCAGTCCTTAGAAGAAATTTATTGCAGTGAATTCTCACATCAGGAAAACAGAACAAGCACAAATAACCTCATGCTATACTTCAAACACCTAGAAAAAGGAGAACAAGTCAAGCCCAAAGCCCAAGGAAGGGAGGAAATTAGAAAGTTCACAGTGGATATTAATGCAGTTGAGACTAAGAAAATAATACAAAGAATTAATAGATCAAAGAGTTGTTTCTCTGAAAGAATAAATAAAATTAATAAGCCCCTAGCCAACCTTCTCAAAAAAAGGAAAGAAAAAACTCAAATTTATGAAATAAGGAATTCAAATGGTAAAATCATCTACAAATCCTGTGGAAATACAGAAGATCATCAATACCTATTTCAAAAACCTTTACTCTCCTAGATTCAATAACAGAGAAGAAATGGACAGATTCCTAGAAACATATGAATTACCAAAGCTGTATCAAGATGTAAAACTGCTGAATAACTCAATTTCAATTAATGAAACTGAAAATGTAATTAGAACTTTACCAACAAAGAAAAGCCAAGGTCACTGCTGAATGCTACAAGAAATTTAGGGAACATTTAAAACCAACACTCCTCAAACTCTTCAATGGAATTGAAAGGGCAGTAATTCTCCCTAACTCATTCCTGGAAGCAAGTATTACCCTAATACCAAAACCAGAGAAAGATTCAACTAAAAATAAGAATTATAGGCCAGTCTCCCTAATGCAAAAATCCTTAATAAATACTGGCAAACAGAATGCAGTGAATCAAGAAGATTATGTACCACAACAAGTGAGATTCATTCCAGGAATATGGGAATGGTTCAACATACATAAATCAATAAATGTACTACACCATATCAATAGAGCCAAATACAAAAATCACATTATCATCTCAATAGATGCAGAATAGCTTTTGACAAAATCCAACACTCATTCATGATAAAAAAGAAAAACCCTGCAGAAAATCTGCCTTTACCTCAATCTGATAAAAGCCATATATGATAAACCAACAGCCAACATCTTACTAAATGGACAAAACTGAAAGTTTTCAACCTAAAATCAGGAGCAAGACAAGGATGACCACTATCTCCGATCCTATTCATATAGTTCTGAAAATATTAGCCAGAGCAATTAGATGAGAGAAATAAAAGGAATAAGGATAGGAAAGGAAGAAGTTAAATTATCATTATTTGCAGATGACATGATACTCTACATAGAAGATCCCCAAACTCCACCAAAAGAATTCTAGATCTAATAACCAAAATCACTAACGTAGCTGGATACAAAGTCAACACTCAAACATCAGTAGCATTCCTGTACACAAACAAATTCACTGAGAGAGAAATAAGGGAAACCACAACCTTCACAATAGTACCCAGAAGACTTAAATACTTAGGAATCAATACGGCAAAGGAAGTAAAAGATCTATACATTGAAAGTTACAGTATTTCATATAAAAAATCAAAGAGGATTTCAGAAAATTAAAAGACATTCCTTGTTCATGAATAGAACAAATGTGAAAAATGAGTAGTCTCCCAAAAGTGTTATATGGATTTAACACAATTTCAATAAAAATACCATTTGCATACATCACAGATCTAGATAAATTATTCCTAAAACTCATATGGAACCAGAAGAGACCTAGAATAGCAGAGACAATTCTGGGCAACAATGGCAAGGCAGGAGGCATCACAATCCCTGACTTAAAATTATACTACAAAGCTACTGTCATAAAATCAACATGGTACTAACAAAAAAAAAAATCCCTGAAGATCAATGGAATAGATTAAAAGATACAGCCATACTACAGACACACTCAGCCACCTTATCTTCAACAAAAGGGCCAAGCAAGTTCACTGTAAGAAAGATAGCCTCTTTAAAAAATGGTGCTGGAAAAACTGACTCTCTATACATCAAAAACTAAAACTAGGTCCATGTCTACCACTGTGCACTAACTTGAAGTCAAAATGGATCAAAGATCTAAATATTAAAACATGAACACTAAATCTTCTGGAAGACAAAATAAGTAGAAATCTTGAAGACATAGGGGTAGGTAATGAGTTCTTGAACAAAAATCAAATTGTACAGAAAATTCTTCCCAGAATAAAAAACTGGGATGTCATCTTATTAAAAAGTTTTTGCATGTCTAAAGAAATCTCCAACACAGTGAAATAAAACCAAAAAATCGGGAAGAAAATCTTATCCAACTCTCCTTGAGACAAAGGACCTCTATGTAGAACATATAAAAAATTTTAAAATATCAGGCCTCCAACATTCAAAGAGCCAATCCAAAAATGATCATCTGAGATGATTACACAGTTCTCAGGTGAAGAAAAACAAATGACAAATAAATATATGAAAAAATGTTCAGCATCATTGATCATTAGCAAACTAAAAACAATGCTGAGATTTCATCTCGCTCCAGAAAGAATGGCTGCCATCAAGAAATCAACTGATAACAAATGTTGGCGAGGCTTTGGGGGAAAAGGAACACTTCTCCAGTATTGGTGGGAGTGAAGACTGGTGCAACTACTGTGGAAATCAGTGTAATACTACTCAGCTATAAAGAAGAACCATACTGAGGGTTTTATAGGTAAATGGATGAGACTTGAGACCATACTCATAAGTGAAATAAATCAGACTCATGTGTAAATACTACATTGTCTCCCTAGTATAAGAAAATGGAAGAGTAAATAAGATCCAAAATCTACAGTAGATATTGTGAAAGAATAAAAAACTTCTCAAAGTGGAAAAAATAACTGGGATGGGGAAAGGAGAAAAGGAAGGGAAGAGAAAAAGACATAAATTTGTTTATACATACATAAAGTAGCTAAGATGATTATACTACTAGTTTTACTAGTTCTTGGAAAAGAACAGTTCATACAATTAGATCAATTTTGCATGTGTATATCTGGTAATCTAAGCAACTCTTGAAGATAACAATATGCAATGTAACAACTATTGTTAAATTCCTATCATCTTGTTCTGAATCCGTATATTGTTACTGTTTGGGGGTTTTTGTTGCTCTTATACTTGTTTTATGTCTCTTGTTTTGTGTGTGTGGGTTTCTTTTCTGGTTTTTTTTTTTTCTGGGTTTTTTGGGGTTTTTTTTGGTGCGGGATTGAACTCATGACCTTGCGTTTGCCAAGCAGGCACTTACGCCGCTGAGCTAAACCCCCGGCTATGTTTTTTTCTTTAAAATAAAATAAATAGAAAAATTTTAAACATTATTTTAAAAAATTCCTCTTGGTCTGGTGATGTGGCTCAGTGGTAGAGTCTCTGCGTTGCATGCACAAGTCCCTGAGTTTGATCCCCAGAACTACAGGGAAAAAAATCCCTCTGGTTTCCTCAGTTTGTTGTTAGTTCCCTAGTTAGAACGGAAATCTATACTACACAACTCCTCCAGGTCTACAGTGGGATACTACTGAGTGTGGGGCTGATCTTGGCCACAGGGCTGACTCTTCTTACATGAGCTGGTGGTAGGGTAAGGGAAGTGCCCTTGTCTGCACTAGCCAAGGACATTTGCCTGCTGCTCACAGGGCAGGTGTGGACTTGCTGCTTGCCTTTTTGAGTTACAGGACAGGGGACATGGGTGCCCATGTGCCATCATCAGCCAAGGTTCTTGCCTGCTTGTACCTCTGAACCACAGGCAGGGTGAGGTGCCTTTGTCCCACTGCAGGCCAAGGCTGCTTGCCTGCTTATGCCACAGAACAAGGGGCAGCTTCTTGTCCTTTGTAGCTCTGGATGACTGGCCTTGAGCATTTGCCAGATTAGAGTCTGGGTTCCAGCTCCTACTTCTCCACTGAGTTCCCCCAGTCTGCTGTCCAACTGCCAGCTGTCTATTGTGACTTTCATCATTCCAGTCCCAGAAATTGGAACTGATGTGACCCTGAGGCTGTTATGCTGCTGGAATTTCAGCCCCAGAACACTCTGAGATAAAATGAAGGTGCTGCCCTCCAGCTGCTACTCCATGCCACTGGCATGGTTAGAAAAGGACTGTAGACGATCGTGATGATGGGTGCAAACAATGCCAGTGTGCTTAATGCCACTGAACTGCCACATTTGAAAATGATTAAAACAGTAAAGTTTATGTTACGGATATTTTACTATGGTTTTAAAAATGCACACATTATTGAGTACCCATATACCCCTAACTCTGTTCAAGACTTTGGAAAAAGACACTCTTGATAACTCATCGTATAGTAAGGGACAGAGAAAGGACTACAAAACAATAGGACTCAGAATAGAGCTATTCATAAAGGATTCCATAGCCTAAGGAAAAGAGGGGAGAAATGTCTGATATACATTTCATTTCATAAAACCAGCTATAACCTGAAGGTATCCATTAATTCATTCAAAGAATACTCAGCAATTATTTTCAATCAGATACTCTTGTTTGGAAGTTGTACTTGCTATGAGAAAAATCCCTAAGAGACCTGCCCTGTGGTCCAAAGATTTTGTTCCTTATTTAGACTGGAGAACAATAAAAGATATGCCATAAAATAAGACATAGCCAATTCTCATGAGGTTCCCGCATGTAGAAGCAAGCTTCCAAATATCCTTCTAGCAACACTAATTGCCTGAACTTTATGATCTGAGAAATAAAACTGACTGCTCTTTAATTTACAAACTTTTCTTTTTCTAAGAACAGGGTCAATTTAAGATTTACCTTACCATTGCCCTTTTGCACAACAACCCAGTCCATTTTATAAGCCAATGTTTCTGAAATCTTAATACACATTCGAAACACCCGGGGTTCTTAACAACTTGCGATTGCTGATTTCTGTGTAGGAAGGACCTGAACTTCTGTTTTTCAGGCCTGCAAGAAGGGTTAGTGCTGCTGATCCCTGGACCAGATTTGGGTGTCAAGGTCATGGAAACAACTGCTAGTGGTGCCTATCTCCAGAGATGTACTGGTCAACAGCACCAAGTATAAACTCTTACTGCTTTTACCCAGGTAAAATGCCTCCATTTAAAAAAAAAAAAAGCTTTTAAGTTTGGATGAACCTTTATTTATAATGATAGGGCTTCCACAAAGAAAGCCTTAAGGGTAGCATTAGTTTCGAGCTCATCAACTGCTTTCACTCAAGGAAAATTAAGGATTGCGTGAGTTTGACAGGAACTTAATTGTACCTTAACAGAAAAAGGGCTTGATCCCCCGCTCCATTATAATTAAATCCTTCCCTATTCCTCAGTTTGTGAAAGATTGCATGGGAAAGCTAAATGTTTAACTGTTGGGCTTTTTAAAGTTTTAATTAAGCAAATCAGATAGTTTCATTCAAAAACAAACATAGTCCTTCAATTAAAAAAATTAGCACATGGGGGTGCAATAGATTATTGCAAAAAAAGAGTGCTTTCTACTCTCATAAGTTTTCATCTTTTCTTGCCAGTCTTTGCTTGCTCTGACTTGTTAAATGAGCAAAAATTATTAAATCTAAACATTGATTTAATTTCATTAAAACCGAAACAGCACTAAGGCTTCCTAGTAAGAAATTATTCTTTCCTGGAAGATTATTTAATAGTTTCAGGAAAATATACACTCTAAGAACACATCAATACTTGTAATGGGGACTGAACATGGAGGTACATCCCTATCTCTTTAAATTTTGAAACAGGTTCTTATGAAATCTCTTATCCAGGCTGGGCTTGAACTTGTGTTCCTCTTGCCTCAGCCTCCAGACTAGCTGATAAGAAATTACAAGCATACACTACCATGCCAGGAAATGAGTGTCTTTGATTCATACAGTATTGTTTTTTTAATCACAATTTTTTTAAACCTTTGTATCAAGTCTGAGAATTGCAAGAAAGTAAAACTGTATTCACAATATTGTTCCCACAAGCCACCAAAGGATCATTAGCTATCGTACTTGGTTTTTCCATTTTGAGAAGTGACTCAGAAATATACAGGCCAGTTCTCTATTGTTAAATTCTACTTTCCTTTTCCTTTCATTGTTTCATAAGATCTTGGTCAAAATGTCATCAGAAACACTGTCCAATCCAACATACATTTATATTCAGGGCTGTAGATTTAGCTGAGTTCAAGGTATCAAGATTCACATGTAGCATTAATCCTGTCTAACATTTTTCCCCTGAAACAAATTTAGTTACAGAAAAGCCTGTTAGATATGTAGCAAATTCCTCTGTGACCACAGACCTTCTCACTAATTCTCCTTATTAATTCTTGAGAACCCTTTGGATGGGCAACCAGCGGAGATAGTACCAGGAGCTTGCCCAGTGGTTAATAACAGCTTATAATTGTGATACTCTCTCTTTCTGTGACTTTAATTGAAATATATTTTTAACGATGTCTGTCATTTCTTACTGATCAACCATACAAATGATTATATTGTCCAGGATATTAAAGGAAACAAGCCTAAACAAAAAGAAGCCACGGAGAGGCTTGATAAAACGTGAAGATTCTACACATAATATGCTCTGTTCTTCCTTCACTTTCTTCCTGCAGGTTTCTGTGAGGTTCCATCTTCCAGATTGCTATGACTTGTGTAGACGTCCCCCCAAACTCACACAGTCATAGATGGCAATATTTCAGAGATGGCTAGATCTAGAGTGCGTGGTGCTGGGATTAAGGATGTGTGATTACTAAATTAGCCCACTATTTGGTTTGGCACGTGCCCTAAACTGGGAGGCCTAGACAGAATATAAAAGAGGGAGAAAGAAGCTGCTATTGTCTGTTGTTTTCTTTTGGTGTCTTCTGCCTGCCATGAACTGTTTCTGCTCTGCAATAACCCTCTGCCATGTCATCCTGTCTTGGAGCCAGTTGATTATGAATTAAAACCTCTACTAACTGTGATCCAAATAAACGTTTCCCCTTTTAATTTTGGGTGTCAGGTATTTTATCTCAGCAATGAGGAAAGTAACTGAGACACAGTTTTACAACTGCCTGGGAGTCAAGCAGAGTAGGGAGAAGCAGGGACACAATGAAAACAGAATACAGCAATTATCTTTCCCCAAAGACTGGATGCATTATATTGTGTGCCCCCAGAGAGGCCTTTGAAGGGACAAAATTATTCCCATCCAAAGTCTTCCTTAGGCCAAGTGGGTATGGTGACACTCACCTATAAACCTCGCTCATCAGAGGGCCGAAGCAAAGGACTGCAAGTTTAAGATCAGGCCGCACAACTTGGCAAGATGTTATCTCAAAATAAAATAAAAGAGCTACGGTGTAGCTCAGTGCTTCCTGGTTCCAACTTGCAGTACCGGAAATGAAACGAAACAAAACAAAACTTCCTTCAGCTCTCCTTCTCATTGCTCCTCTGAAGTGCTGACATCCAGGCTAGGGCAGCATGCCAGGATATCCTGGCACCCTTTCCCCATGCAGCCCCCACCTCCACAAGGGCAGCACTGGAAGGCCCTCTTTCTGCCCAGTCTCTCTCTAATCACTTCTGTAAACTACTTGTTGCTTTAGGTAACTCATGAAAACTAAAAGTAAAGCCAGTTCCATTTTTCCAATTTAACACCTTTATGTTTCAATTTACCATCTTCCCCCTGTAACCCTAGAAATTTCCAGAAATATTTTATACCTTTCTCTAAAGGTTCAGCAAAGCTTCTTCAAATGACAACCAAGAGCTTGCTATGCACAACCTCTCATTTCATCAACCAGTGGAAGTTAGGAGACCACAAAGGATCTCTTCCTAACCTGCCATTTAAAATGTCTTGCTTCCATTATTTTACTAATAAAAGCAATTGACATTTTTTTCTTATTTGCAAAGAACTGCCTAGCAATGGTAGACTGCCCTCTCTCTGCATTCCAAAGAAAGGATTTTTCCATTTCGAGATTATTTTCTTCAAGAGTTTAAGTGGGCATCTAACCTGAACCTTCAGCGATTGAGGCCTCTGGCTGGTCTTCCTCATCCTGTCCCTATGGCCTTGCCCTGGCTCTATAATGGACACTGCTCCTGGACAGCCAGAGAGACCGAAAGTTTCCTCCACACCCTGCCCTGGATATTATCCCCCTACTTGCCCACAGCACTCCAGCAGGACAGAAGAGGAAGAGCAAGTTTGGCTTCTGAGCTAAATCCTTTGTTTTGGTTTTGTTACTGGACTGCCAAAGAAAAAGAAACAGGAAGTGGGTGGGGGAAGGAGGGGAGGGAAGGAGAGAGGAGGAGAAGGAAGAAGAAAAAAGAGAGGAAGAGGGAGGGGGAGGGGAGGAGGTAGAGGAAGAAGTTTTATTTGAAGAACACCTGGCAGAAAGGCTTGTATCCTGCAGTGAATGAGGTTTATACATTTTTTTAGCAGTGAGTTCAGGCCATTAAGTTCTACTCTTCTAATGTCCAAACAGCCCAGGAAGGATTTTTAAATTCCAGTGGTGTCAAAACACACACGCATACACACACTACTATACTCTCACACTGAACAGCCTTTTGAAAGTGTTAAACCGTCTTTATTACTGCATACAATTTGACATTATTTCTGGAAACTGCTACTCAAAAGTGGCCTAATAGGATAACTTCCTAAGAGAAATACTTACCTGGGCAAAATGTTGCCCCAAGTCTTAAAATATATTATGATTTGCCTCTTTCAAAAAGAGTTTTCTGGAGAATATTTATTCTAATGTATGCACTACAGTGTTGCCTGATTCCTCATCTGAAAATAAATTAAAATAAATTTTAGAGTACAGTATCATTTTTTTAAACCAGGTCATTACTTGTTAAACACAGTAAATTAGGGTTTCATGGGCACCAAACTTCATTTGAAAAACTACAACTGAATACTAATCCACCATTGAGTTGCTTTTATTTTCATTAGAATGCATCCTTAGTTGTGGGCTCAGGCTGCCAAAATTAAATTCTGAAAAGAGATATTTATACCATGTATCAAAAGACAAACTTGGAGATTCCAACCTATTTTCATAAGAGAATAATCACGTGACTGTCCGGATGTCTGACCAGACCACTGCTTGGGGATTTGATCTGGACTAATGTGTCCACCCCTGTTCCTCATGATCCATGCCACTCAACACCTCATATACTGAGAAGTCCCATTAAAATGTGCTGCACGGGGAGCACTTTTCTAGAATGCTCAGGCTATATCTGGTTAGCCTGTTTGCACCACATACTCACAGGGCCTTAGTATGAAAAGATGCCAAAAATAGCATTCTTACAGGGTTTCCAGGCAGAAACCACAAGAATGCTGTTCCTCATGGTATGGCAACAGTGCAACAATATGGCGTCATCTGGAGAATTAGTCTTGGCGACAAATATTTTTCCCCTCTCCAATGTTTTAAAATAGACAGGGTATCGCCCAAAAACTATTCTTTCTTCTCTCCAAAATGGAGGGTTCTTCTTGAAAAGCTCCCCCACGAGCAACAGCTTTGCTATTGAAACTCCTAAAAATTAGCACACACACAAGATTCTCCAGACAGTCCTCCAAAAGTTCTGGAAACTACCTAAAACATATCTGTTGACAGGGAAGAGTTATAATATACCTTTATATTTATACTAAACAAAAATTTCCCTTTTTTAAAACTTGCCAGGACAGCAATTACAATGAATTTTCTATAGAGTTTGAATTTGTCTATTATGAGACATTTCAGCCTTATTATACTAGTTAACTGGTTTTTGTAACATTTATTTTGGCTACATTCTATATATAAAAGAATCATCTTTTAAGAATGAGTAATCTAAAGAGGATACATTATATACATTTTCCCAAATTAAGAACATGTGAATAAAATCCCAAACTTATAGATAGTGAGTTCTATAAGATATCCTATGGAATCTTCGTATGTTGATTTTCCATATGTGAATTCTCATATGTCAACTCACAGCTGTAGTCCCTGTACCTACTCGGGCTGGACACAAACAGATAGATATTCAATGAACATTTGGAGGTGCTGGAGGAATGAGACAGCAGGAAGGCCTAAGAAATAACAGGTTCAAGATTTTATTAATTATGAAGTTATCTCAGTCTTTGGGTTCATGGAAGGACCCCCATTCACCTCACTGAGCTAGGGATTGCTTTTTCTTTAGGATGGTAAACAAGGCTGCAGGCCTTCAGGAGAACCTGCTACCCACTCAGGCTCCCGTTCTCAGTGCACCTGAGATTTTTGTTCCTTCCTCCACAGCACTGAGTGACCTCAGAATTATTTGCAATATTTTCAATTGCCTAAAAACTATGTATGGATATCCTGGCTCGCAATTTCCAGAGTTTTCTCTGATTCTGACAATGTTTACATGGACTAGACAGCTTTTAATGTTTCAAAGTCATAAATTTTTTTAAAAATCTGACAAAGGTCATAAATAAAAAACAACCAAATGCAACATCCTTTATTTTGTTGTTTTGTTTTATTGTTTTGTTTTTAAGAGAACTGTTTCCACAGACATAAAGGAAGGCATTCATAAGAATGGGGCTACTAGGGCTGGGGATTTAGCTTCACAGCATAAGTGCCTGCCTGGCAAGTGTGAGGTCATGAGCTCAATTCCCAGTACCTAAAAAGGGGGGGGGGCTATTTATAATTTTTAACCTCACAGTTACCAATTGGCATTCTTCCTATGATTTCTTAGAGCCTTTTAATCTCTCATCCAAATAGCTAAGGATCTTTAAACTCCTACAAAGAAAAATATAGAAAACAAACTGATTAGAACAAGTGTAGTACCAGCTTACTCACAAGCAGAGGCCAGTGGGTTGGAAGGCTGAGGTCCACAACACCACTGTGGCTTTAGATGAGTCTCTGCACAGAAATTGCTTTTTTGTTCCCAGAGTCAATACATCACCTTGGCAGTTTCCCCAGATGTCATCCGGAATCTCTGAGGAGTCACTCAATAGACAGCTGTACAACAACGTCATCTTAAGCTTTTACTTTGACACTGACCCAGGAGAAAAAAACAAGTTATGTGATGACACAGGACCAAAAAATTAAGTAACATAAAACAAATTTTGTGTCAAAATTTGCCTTCTACAAAGCAGTTGCATGATGATAAAGGGTGTGGAGATGAAATCAGCAGTAAAGTGTGTATCCTTGTGTCCCTTAGAATCAGCAACCAAGTGAGTGCCCTTTATCTCTTGGCCTTTGTCACGGTAGCACTGGAGACCAGAGTCTGGCCACTTCGGTACTTTGTCTCCCCACATCACCCACTTACAAGATGCTGCTCAAAGGCTGCCGGCCTCCAGCCACATCCCTCCCCCATGGTTCCATCACATCTCATACACTGGAAAGGGGCTGGACAGCACTTGGATGGGAGCAGGGGTCAATTTGGATGGGATTCAGGCCTGACTCAACAAGGTTTTGCAAAACTTGTTCTTTCATTTTCCTCTTCTGAGTTCATTACCCTTCTGGTCTTTGTATTTTGAGCAGGATTTCCCCCTTTAGATTCAGATGAGATTCTGTTTTTCTAAATTCTTCTCACCCTTACCATATCCCAAAGTCTTCCTTCTTTTGCCATCTCAATATTTCTTCTCTTGCTACACTTATATTTCTTTAAAACCTACCTGTATTGGCTGCATGCAAAATAAACAGATGCCCCTAACAGAATCATAAATCACCCAGTTGGAGAGTGAGTTGCTTCCCAGTTCAGGAAACCATCTCCCTGATGGTTTTGAAAAGCAGATAGAAGAACACAGCTTTGCTTTCACTTAAATATCCTTTTCCCCTAACAAGTCCTTTGAGATTAAATAGGAAATGTGGTAGACAGATGTTCAGACTGAGCATAGATACAGTCAATCAAGAGCTTCTTGTCTGTAGGCACCTTATTTAGTAAACATGGAAAACAGTCTCTGCAAGGTTCGCCATCACTGTCCTAGGCCTTATGCCATGAAGGAGACCTCTGGGACTCTCTCCTCTGTGTAGTGGAAGCATTGTACCCTTGACTAACACCTCCCTATTTCTCCCTGACCCCAGCCTCTGGCAACTACCATGCACTGTCTGATTCTATGAGTTTGACTCTTTTTGATCAATTATTTATTTAATTTTTATAGTATTTTCTCTAAAATACTAAGTAAGAACTCTTCTAAAGACTGATGCTTGAGTACAAAACAACTCTTACATTTTTTGAAGTTATGAAGAAATACTGGAAACAACTTCCAAGTGGTTGGGTCCTTAACAACAGTTACCTACCAGTGCTCACTTTTCAGAGCAAAGGTATATTGTGAATTCTAACTGCTCATGGCAGATGGAACCAGTAAACACACGCACACACACACACACACACACACACACCACACATACTCTGTTGTAATTCCACAACATAGTCCACCAACAATGGCACTTCCATTCAGCCAGCTATGCAAGCCACTGAATGCAGGTGATAAAATTCTGTTGATTATATCTGCTGAATACTTTAAGTTCTATATTAGCTCCCCAATGACACCACCTGTGGCTGATCAAGGGGTTCATTCAATTCTTTTCCAGTCATGCAAAGGAAGGTATGAATGATACACAAGCAAATGGAGAGGTTGCAGGCCAGTCTTGTCTGGTTCTGGGGCAGCAAATGGACCTCCCAGTGTTTCAGCCCAGACCTGACACATAGGAAGTGCTCCATGGAGCTGACTTGAATAGCTGTGGTGCTGTTGGGTAAAGAATTTAAAATTAATTGTTTGGAGGTTTTTAATGAACATTTTTCTAATCAGAAAAAAAAAAGAAACAGATTTGCATTGAAATTTAAACTAATATAAAAATAAATTTAAAACGTACATTTTTAAGGCCCAGAATTGAATTCATATTAAAGGTACTATTGGGCAAAATCATTTGAAAATAATAAGCTGTTTATATAAGAAAGAAAAATCCTATGAATATAAAAAATTAATAAATGCATCTGTGAAGCAACAACTTACTAAGTCTCACTTTCAAGACCTTGCCAGGCACTATAAATAGGAGCAAGTGGTATTTAGCTTTCCTGATGTGTCCTGTATCTGTCTTGGGTAGAGTTCTTACTTAGTATTTTAGAGAAAGCACTCTATAAAAATCAAATGAATAATTGATCAAAAAGAGTCAAACTCACCAGAAGTGGAGAATAGTTGCCAGAGCTGGAGGCAGGGAGAAATAGGGAGGTGTTAGTTAAGGGTACAACACAGAGGAATGAGTCCCAGAGGTCTCCTTTGTGGCCTAAGGCTTCGACAGTGATGGCGAACATTTCAGAGACTGGCTGCCCAAACTGCAACCCAAACCCCACTTATTTATCACAAATGCCAGCATGCTGAAGTTTTAGTTTAGAAAAACCAACATGGTGACATGGTTCCTGTGAAGATCCTGTGTGCCACTGTGCCAGGGATTTGCCATCATGGGCCTAGAGTTAGCACTACTCTATCACACACCTTTGCTATGTTTCACATAGTTCTTATCATAAATAATATGAATTACAGTGCATAAGAGCCAGGAGAAACTTTTAGAGGTGACAGATTTATTCATGCCACAAATTATGGTAATGTTTTCATGGGTGTGTATTGGCCTCCAGTTTCATCAAATTACATACAATAATTATGTACAGCATTTGCATGTAAAAAATTCTACACCCAAAATTAAATGAATAAAATAAAATAGAAAATAAGTCTTTTCCCTCCAGGGCAATTAGTAAATAGGATTGTAGCCCTACAGCACATCCACACAATAAAGGAGGTAGTTTGAGTGTCCAGAAGTAATATTGTACTCCTACCAAATCAGCCTAATACATGTTTTTAGGGACGAGCTACCTTCTAACTATAATCTGTATTACTTTCCTTCTTCACTAGATCTTGCTGTACTTTTTCATCCCCCTGTTATTCATAATTGATTTTCCAGTCTATTTTTCCTAGAAACAAATTTAAGAGGCATCCACACCGAGTTGAGGCATTTAATGGCTCTCTCCTGGACCACACCCAAAACCACTAACCCATAAAATTCTGCTGCCATTCTTCTCACCATTCAGGCTGTTTCTCAACTTTGTAACTTATTCTATGCTACAAAGACTCTGACCAAATCTTCTAGTTTTTATCTGGGTATATGAATAGATCTTTTTTCCCCTGCTTTCCCAACTTCTCCAAGAGTATAACTCACTGGAAACAGCCTCTCTAGCTTTGTCTTTTTCCTAACATACTACATCTAGGTTTAAGCTTTCTTGCCTCTACATAATAACAATGTAGGTCAAGAGTACCCCAGATATGTATTGAAATGTCAGCTAGTACTCCATAAATACACAAAATTTTATATTTGTATGTGTAAGTCAAAAATAATAGATTTAAACCAAATATGTCCTTACAAAAAGACAAGAAAAAATATCTTGTGCATGTGCCAGAATTTCCAGTTAAAACACATCTGGACCAAAGGAACCTGGTTTCCCTCTTTCTAGGAGGTATGTTAAGATCATTTGGAAAAGTTCATCCTCCGAGATGTTACTAAATTCTTTCACCTGGTTCAGACATATCCTCATAAACCATGTTTTGTTTCTGTATGCTAGACTTTGATTTGATAAAAGAGTTGACATAAAAATATTAGTAAGAGCACAAGGGTCATGAGATAGTACTTTACTAAGGCTTGAATGTGTTCCCCAAAACTCCAGGTGTTAGAAGTTTAGTCCCCAAATGTATATGTTAATGCTATTTGGAGGTGATATTCCCATGATGAGATTAATGGATTTATAAGAAGAAAAAAGAAACCTGGCTTTTGGCTCATTCCACACGACGATGTCTTCTGCTATGTTATGGCGTCCCAAGAAGCTCTTCAGTAGATACCAGCACTTTGATATGAACTTACCACTTCCCCAACCATGAACTTCAAAAAACTTGTATTGTTGATAAATTATGAAGTCTGTGGTATTCTATCACAGCATCATAAAATGTACTAAGACACAGCAACACCCTCATCTAAGTTACCTCTGCCATCCTCAGACCCAACCATTCCATCTGTCTGACCTGGAGGTGGTCTTGGATTCTGCTCTTCAAAGACCTTTAAACAAATTAAGGTTTAGATGGTTAATGACACTTGAATGTTCAACACACAACCCCTTTTTAAGAAACAGAAGTTCAAAATCTGGTACCTTCCAGCTGGGCTGAGTACAGCTGTTGTACCCTGAGTCTCTGCCATCCCTTTGAAACAAAAAACAAAGCAGCAGTAATAAAAATAAAATTTGTACTTAAAAAAAAATGTTGGTCCCTTCCCACTCATGTTTATGTATAAACCAAACACCAGCAAAACAAACTGGTGGTTAAACTGGCATTTTAGTTATGAGCCATTGCATTAACCAAACAAGCTAGGGGACACCCACAGGCATCTCTTATTTTTACCGTGTTGGATGGCAGGAAAGCCCAGATAGGTGTCCAGGTATCTTGCCACTCATGAAGAGGCCTACAATCTTTAGTATTTCCACAGAGATTCATCATAATGAAAATCACAAGAAAGTTTAGAAATTTCAAGCAGAGAAATTTCTTCTAAGTTCAGGCTTCAAAACATTTTAGAGAGAAATAAAAACTCTAAAGCATGACTTTCTGACTGGTTGATGCTATTTTAAACTACCACTCTCCACTCTGCTCACTTTACCCAGTTAGATCTCATCTCCACACAAGCCCTTCTCTCTCAGGAGAGATCTGAATGGGTCAGTGCCTGATTGAAACCTGTTCTTTCCAAGGCTGCCTCTGTTTCTGCAAGCCACTGGGAGAGGGGATTTTCTAACTGACGGGAAAATGTAGCTCAAACTGATGACACCATGTTGCACATAAATGCCTGAGGTTGGCTGAGCAAGTCTGACAACCTACGGTTGTCCACAGCTGGACTTTGAAAGCAATGTCTTGAAGTCAAATGCAGAGGCTGTGAGGGCCCGGCCAGCAGCATCATGGGGAGGCACCTGTGTCAAGGCAGAGACATGAGAAGATGGACGGAGGAGTGCCCAGGGGAAATGTGTCTGTGGTTTTAACTGGCGCAACCAGTCTTATTTGGGTTAAGAAGTCAATGGAAAACTGATCCTTCCTCAGTTACTTTTATTTTGTTTTTGTTAAAATTTCTTTTGGAAAAATTAAACATCTGGACCTCTTCATGGAAATAGTTGTTATGTTCACCGGAAAAAAAATTATGTACTTTTTCATGCTGTTTGAATCAAGTTGGTAAGGGAAGATCTGAGGCTACAGAAAGCCCCGACATGGAGTGGCTGCTTTGCTAGCTTTCCAGCATTTTGCAAACAAATCTATTGAGTCCATCCCGGGGCACTGGACTAACAAAGCATTTGTCTCACTCGTGAGAGGCAGCATTAAACACTTGTGTTAACAGGAAGGTTCAGTGATGCCCAGGAAAGGCACAAGCCCCCTTGTCTAGGCAGGGAAATTCCTTCCTTCATTTGAAGTTGGTTATGTTGCTAGTTGTTGGCACAATATTTTTTTCCCTAAAGTTAATGTTCCATATTTCAGAAACAGTAAGAAAAACAATATATGTGTGCTACTTTTTCAATCAGTATCTTCCATCAGTGAAGCGCAGTTTTTAAGGGAGACGTGTCTGGGGAGAACATTATACCCTCTCACCACTATTATTTTTGAAAAGACATTGTGAGAGGAAGTGTCAAGCCACTGGGAAAGGGGATTTCTTCATCCTGTGTCTTTATCCTGTCTGGGTCAGCATTCTTTCATTCTGAGTTCTGGCTCCTTAGAAACTCTCCTGATAGGACATGCAGTGTTTTCCTTGATGCAGGCAGGTGCTCTGCACCCTGTCAGATCCAGTGTGAGCCTTTCTCACAGCCTTACCAGCTCTGCAGCCCGTTTGAAGAGCCGAAGACTTCAGGCTTCCACCAGACCTGAGCTGTTCCTGGAGATGGAAAATGTGCTCACTCCTCTGCAATCTCCTCTCCTGAGGGTTTTACACAGCACACACCACAGTTCCCCTCAGCATCAGTTTTGTTTCCTGAGGCTTCATGTACCTAAGGTCAACCAGGGTTCCAAAATACTACATGACAATTCCAGAAATGACTGCTTCATAATTCTGAAGCTCAGGCTGATCTGAATGAAGCACATGAAACTTTGTTCTGTGCTCTTCTCTGTCTTTTGCGCTTTCACCGTGTACGGTCCCACCCAATGCACAGGAGCTGTCCTGGTTGTCAGCTCTGCAGTGGGGGAATCCACATTTCTATCCAGCCCTGATTTCACTTAACAATGGCCTCGGAACCTAGAGTAGTGATTTATATGTGCCAAAAAGAAGGTGGAAAGTGTCCACCTTAATTGTGACAGTAAAACATTTTGACTTAATAAGTAACAAAAAGGAAATTGTATGCTGGGGTTGCTAAGATCTGCAGTAAGGACAGATCTGTTTGTGAAATTGTGAAATCTGTGCTAGCTTTGCTATTGAACCTTATACTGCAAAAATCATAGGGCTTACAATAGAGAAGGTGTTCCATCTATGAATACTACCCTCAGTTCCAGGCATCCATGAAGGGTCTTGGGACACATTAATAATTAATAATATCCACTCCTAAGCTGAAATTGGCTAAGAACAAGTCACAATATGAAGAAGCCCAGGAAATAGGAGGTGAAACCCAAAATAGAGCAGTAGGGAGGGATCCAGGCTGTAGAGTTCAAGGGAGCAGGGTTAATGCCATTTGAAGAGGAAATGGAGGGATTTCTAAAGACCAATTTTACATAACTTATACTTCACAAAATTTATAGCAGTGTTAGAAGCCAGCACTGCTCTCACCCACAAGGGACACACAAAGAGCACTTTGAACTCCTTACAGGGAAAGGTTTTAGTAAACACAAAATATGATTATCACTACACCTGTTCCACTGAAAAGATAAAGGATTTCTTATCCAAGTGTTTATTATCCCTTTGTGTCTCTTGCATCAAGGGAGTACACTTATAATTCCATGTGTGTTTTGAGAGATTACAGATGGGTAGCACTGAGTAAAAATGGCATCAGATAAGATGGGAGATATGGCAGCAGACGCGAAGAGGCCTGGAAGAAACAAGGGCCATCCTATTGTGGATTCTCCCAGCAGCAGTTCCTGAGGCAGCCAGGGGGATGCAAGTAGTTTATTTGGGAGATGATCCCAAAAGGACCTCTAGGGGAATGCAAAGTGGACAAGGAAGCTTAGAAAGTTAGTGATACATAATCTAGCAGTTTTTTGAGCAGTCACTATGCGTAACTGAGGTCAACCTACTGGGGAACTCTGGGAGACGGAAGAATGTGCCCCCAAGTCATTATACTGAGGAATGAGGAATAACCCTGAGCTATTCTTTCTCCAGTGCTCATCATCTGTATTGAACAGTGAACCCTGAGAAGAGGTGGCAAGTAGCGGGGCATACAGAAACCCAGAGCCCACAAATGTCACACTAAGCACTGCGGGCAGACACAGCCTCGTACACAAAGTCCTATCCCAGTGGCTATCAACCTATGACACACACACTATGGGAGTACAGAGAGCCCTCTCTGTTGGGGAGCGAGCCAAGGGGTCCCAGCATCACCCCAGCCCTGAGCATTAGAAACAGTGCACTCAGGCAGAATCATCACTCTGTGACTCATAAGTGGGTTTGGGGTTGCAGCTTGGTCACTCAGTCTCTACAAGTTTTATCAATACTATCCTTGCCAGCAAGTGGTTTGCAGCAATGTATGGATTTTAAATCCATGAAGAAGTCCCTATTCTTGGACTCTCCTTGAGATATCCTCTACTTACGTAGCTTCAACTACGACAGTAACTTCTGCGTTGGCCTCTGCACCTTCATTTCTCTGCTGAGTTCTTGTTCCATGTTTCTAGCTGCTGAACAACCACCATCGACTGGATAAGAACACCTCAAACTCAGCATGCCTTACACTCTCTTCTCCCCCAAAACAGCTACTCCTCTCATCCTAACTCAGTTCATGGCGCCACCATTCAACTATCCATACAAGTTAGAAATTTTGGACTCTAATTCGTCACTGTTTTGCTCTCTATAAATCTATCATCAGTATCTGGACAATTTCTGTCCACAATGTCCTTTTTTTAGTACATGTTTGCAATTCACAATAACTACTTTTATTATGAATATTTAGTATATGTATGACACATTTTACTTCTTATGTCCCTTTTCCCTCCTCCTTCCCTCTCCATCTCTTGGTCTCCTTCACATTTGCAAAAGATCAGTCTTCATATTTCCTTTTATCTATCTTTTATTTTACTTGTTTATACTTTGGGTTTTTCATATGAGAGAAACTATATTGTATTTAAACTTTGGAACTGACTTACTTCACTTAACATTATGGTTTTCAGGTGAACCCATTTTCCTACAAAAGACTCAAATTTATCATTCTTTATACCACAGCAGTACTCCCTTAGGTGTAAATACCACATTTTTTTTATCCATTCTTCTGTTGATGGACATACAGGCTGATCACAAGAGTTAGTTACGATAACTTGTGCTGCTGTAATTGATTTGCCTGCCTCACTGTGACACAATGTCTTTAACGCTCTGGGGAAGATATGTAATAGAGGAATAACTGGATCAAATAGAATTTCTGATTTTACTGTTTTGGGGGATCTCCACACTGATTCCCAGTGTGTTTGAGCTGGTTTACGCTGCCTTCCAGCAGTGGAAAATGCTTCTTGTTCCGCACAGCCTCAGAAGCACTCATCCAGGTTTAGTTCTTGGTGGTGCTCATTCACTCTGGAGTAAGATGGGATCTCATGTTTTTTTGATTTACATTTCTCTAAGGGTTGAAGGTGTTGAAGATTTCTTCATGTGTTTTTTGCCCATTTGTACTTCTTTTTTAAAGTGTCTGTTCATTTTGATTTTCCTTTTTTCTGGGTTTTTTTTTTATCTTGAGCAGTCTAATATTTTTGAGTTCTTTATACATTCTAGATATTAGTCTTCTATCCAAAGTATAGCTGGAAAAAAATTTCTCCTGTCTATAGGTTGTCTCTTTTCCCTGTTGTTTATTTCCTTTGTTGTAAGAAACATTTTAGTTTGATAGGAGCCCATTTGCTGAATCTTGATGCCATTTCTTGTACCATTGTTTTTTTTTTTTCAGAAAGTCCTTGTCCCTACCTGTGACCTCAAAAGATGTACTTGTCTTATAAGCTAGCAAGTGAAATATTTGTTTTAACATTTAGTTCTTTGATCTGTTTTGACTTTAGCTTAGTACATGAGTCTAACTTCATTCTTCTGCATATCTATAGTCAATTTTCTCAGCACTATTTATTAAAGAAGCTATTATTCCTCCAGCATATGCTTTGGCCCTTTGTCAAATGTCAGAGAGCTAAATGTGTCTGAGATTATTTGTGCATTCTCTGTTCTGTTTTACTGATCCATGTGCCCTTTTTGTGCTGTACCAGGCTGTTTTATCACTGCAGCTTTTTAATATAGCATGAAGTCCAAGATTGTTGAAGCCTCCTGCTTTTCCAGGATTGCCTTTATTATTCAAGGCCTCCTCTGGTTCGGTAAACATTTTATATGGTTTTCTCTAGTCCTGTGAAGAATGCTGGTGGTATTTCAATTGGGATTATATTAAATTAGCTTCAGTATAGCCATTTTGACAATTTTGGCTCTGCCTATCCAGGAACAAGGATGTCGATTTTATGGTGTCTTCTGTGATCTTTCTTGGAGCCTCCTACATCCATTTTCTTTCCTTTCCAGCCTATCTTCTGTACTTTTATGAAGGAGACTTCAGGATTCAACACCTTGTCTTTGTTTAAGTATTTATCATTGCTTAAAATCTTTCAGTGAGTTTTCTTCACTTTCAAGACAAAGTTTATATGCACACATGCATGTGTGAGACAGATCTTACTATGTAACCCACTTACCTCAAACTCATGGTGATCCTCCTGCCTCAGCCTCCCAAGTTTAACCACACTTCATGATAATTATGGGAGGATTCTAACCATCTCATTCCAATCTACTACTTCATCTTTTCTTCTGTGCTTCCACTGAGTCAAGATTCTTAATTAAAAGTAACATATATAAAATAATACAATATAAATATAATTTTAAAAATCAAAAGGGAATGGAGATGTAGTTCAGTGCAAAGACTCTTGGTTTAATACCATGTGCCAGGGGAAAAAAACATACTTCAAAACTCTCCACATCTCTTGGAAGGTTCAAGAGCTGCAGAAGACAGATAGAAAAAAAGAGGCCAGACAGCCAGAACTAAAGTCATCAATATCATCATCCACCAGTCCATGAAGAACAGCCAGTACTTCCACAAACACCATGTAGCTGGCACCCAAGACAACGCTGGGCTCTAGACACTGGCTCCAGTTCTTTCACCACTTTCTCATTCACAATCTGGATGCTACTATCATTGCTGCCATCTCTTGAATATTTGTTTTAGTGACTTTCTCATACATACCCCTTGGTCTAGATTCATTGCTGGAGCATGACTGGATGCCATGTGAAGTCAGGTTACTGAATCCTAACTGCTGGGATAAAAGCACCAAAGTGTCAGCTTTTACAGCCTTTCAGTACATTCTAGGCTCATCTTTCTACCAATGTTCATGAGAAAATAAAAACAAATGATTTAATTGCGGGGCACCTGCTAAAAAATGATTGTCAGTGAAAATACTTTTCATTCTTAAACTCCAAAACAAAAGCAGTACTAAGACAGGTGGCTCACCATATGTTTGAGACCAGCCTGAGCTACATGTTGCATTCAAGACCAGCCTGAAATGACCTATCTCAAATAAATAAATAAATAAATAAATAAATAAATAAATAACCAAAGAAAAATAGTGCCTCTAACATAATGTGCTTATATCTCTATGTATATATTTATTTACCTACCTGCAAATATATTCATCCTCTTTGCGATGGGGACAACCTCGAGTCTCATTAGTACTGAATATAATATTAATGTATCCAATCACAAGTGTTCAGTCTTCACAACCTTATGGACACAGTTTTTCCCAAAACCTGTAACTCTCAAAGCCAATATTTTCAAAGATAAGATGTATTAAGTTATCAAGTTGATCATTAGGTGCAAGACTGAAAAGTATTTCTCCCAATTCCATCTCTTAGTTTCCTGGCCTGTGTCTTCACCCTATGGGAGGAAGTGCTCGACCCATTGACTTTCAGACCCCTGGTGTCTAAAGAGGTCACAGTGTGAATGTGAATAAAAGTAACTATAGAGTGACTAGAATCCTGACACTGCAGGAGAGCTGACCCTTGAGCGTTGGTATGGCCCTTTCCTCAAACAGATGCCCCGCACTTAATTTTGACCAAAGCTTCTGGAGCCCATTATTAATTTTAGATTATACAGTAGTAGGCCAAAATGAAATTTTGCTTAACCTGAGCCCCAGTTGTCATTCTTGCCCATAGTTGAGCCCAAGTATAAATTATGGTCATAAATAGCCAGCTGATTCAGGACATATCCCACATCCTGTGGGGTCTCATCCAACCCTATGAGGTGTATGCACATTCTATTGTGTGAATAATGGGGTATATAATAAGATCAGCTTACTAACTGTATAACAGGCACCAAAAACTGATGATCCTGAACAGAAACATCCCCAATAACAGCAGACATAACTAAAGGCAAAACCTGCATACTTTTGCAATATTCTTTTGCCTTTTTTCAAAACCCATCCATATATGTGCAAACCAGACAGGCAAGTTGAAGAGATCTAGGCATCATTCAAGTTTCCTCAGGATAGTTTCTCTTTGATCCATTGCTTGCTATTACTGTCCTACTTTTGATTTAATATTTACCTGGCCCTTAGTATCAAAACAGCCAGTGTTGGGAATCTTCCTGATGTTAAAAAATACCTACTCCAGTGATTTATTCATGATATGGGACAATAAGCTGGGAACAATTTAGGGTCCAACTGGATCTAGCATTCAGACCAAGCTCTAGTTTTCATCTGAAACCCACAAAATTTACCTCTAACTAGTATTCCACAGTGAGATCAAAAGTCCCACAAACTGCTGTTAGCTCAAAGAAATTTGGTCTTCACTGTCCTCGTTTCACTACCCACCTTCAAGATCATCAGCTTCTTCTTTACTCCAAGGGTTCTAGATCAGGAAATTGGGTGAGGCAGAGTGATCTCAACCAGAGGGAACAAGTCAGATCACTCCTCATCTCTTCGTTTGAGCAACTTGCAGCATCCTCTGCAAAGAGACGGTAGAAAGATTCAGTCTTCACTGTCTACGTTTCACTATCCACCTTCAAGATCACCAGCCCCTTCTTTACTCCAAGGGTTCTGGATCAGGAAATTGGGTGAGGCAGAGTGATCTCAATCAGAGGGGACAAATCAGATCACTCCTCATCTCTTCGTTTGAGCAACTTGCAGCATCCTCTGCAAAGAGATGGTAGAAACATTCAGTCTTCACTGTCTTCATTTCATTATCCACCTTCAAGATCACCAGCCCCTTCTTTACTCCAAGGGTTCTGGATCAGGAAATTGGGTGAGGCAGAGTGATCTCAATCGGAGGGGACAAGTCAGATCACTCTCATCTCTTCATTTGAGGTTATTTTTTTCTGTTGTACAATCTAGCAGAATATTATTGAACTGCCAGTCTACCTTGTGATCATGTGATCCATTAGCCATGATGAGAAACAGTGCGGTGACCATGTCTCCTGGGGGTTAAGTGACTTGATTGATCTCTGCTCTCCAGGGACCCTCCCATTCTCTCTCATTAAATATAGAATCTGCCACTGACAGTCCTGACCTAGAAAAAAAATCATCAAAGATATATTTACTGTGGTAAAGTGGGTACTTTTGGACTTTCTTAGGGAAGTCCAGTGTTAAATCCATTGCAACAGTCCCAATATTCCTAAATCTTAAGATTCCTCCCACTGTGCTCTACCAAGGAATTTGTAACATCACCATTTTATCCAAAGTTGTCAAGTACAAGTCTTAGTCACTGAAGTGAATCATTAATAAATATTCACCCAGCTGTCCAATCTAGCAAACCATATTTTGACTCTCTCAACATCTTAAGATATTTAGGTAAATTTTTTTTTGCTTTTATTTTAGTGTTACATTTTAGATATACATAACAATAACATTCATCACATGGAATTTGTACCTGTACCTGATATGGCTTGCTTCTTTTTTTCCCATTCCTCTCCCTCCCTTTGACCCTTCTTCCCCTCCTTATTTTCAAAATTTTGTTTCCATTTTTCTTCTATTGTTTTTTTCTCTTTTCCCTTCTTTCCTACCATTCTCCTTGTTCCCCTTCTCATTTGAACATTTTCTACTCATTTCTCAATATCTATTATACATTTTGGTCCTTATTTACACTTTCAGTTTCTCACACCAGAGAAATCATGCAATATTTACATGTGTATAAAGACATTTAAGTTAATTCAATATGATGCTCTTCCCTCTAATTTAGCCCATCATAATCTATGTCCACTTATATCCACATAGATTTTGGTTAACATATTTACCAAAAAAAATTGTTTTGTGACATTCTCCTGCATATGAATATTTTGCCTGTGGATTGTGCTTGGATCTAACTCTGGTTACACACCTAAAGATGAGATTGGGCATATTCAGGGTGGTTGGGCCATAGATAACACATCTAAAGACAATGAGTAGTAGGTAAGGGGGACAGGAGAGCAAATGGCAACCTCTTAGACAAGTTAACCCCTTAGGTAGGAAAGCTTTATGTCTTAAGAAGGAGCAGCCTTATCAGAAAATGGAAAAGAAATTTCTTTGGTGGAATACTTTTGATTGTTGATATAATAAATTATCAAAAATTTGGTTACTTAAAGCAACACCAATTTATTATTTCACAGTTTTTTAGTACAAAACCTAACATGGGTCTGAGTAAAATCAGGGTCGGCAGGACTGCATTCCTTTTTTGTCAGTCCTTGGGAAAATCTACTTCCTTGCCTTTTGTAACCCCTAGAAGTCATTCACATTTCTTACCTAAGAGCTTTCTTTCTCCAAAGGGAAACTCACAGTGTTGCATCTCTGTTAGACCTTTCTTCCACAGTCACATCACTCTCTGATCGCAGCTGGTAAAGAGTCTTTGCTTTTAAGGATTTATGTGATTAGATTGGGCCTACTTGAATGATCAAGGGTGATCTCTCCACATCAGGGTTGTGCACATTTGCAACTTTCTTTAGGTAAGGTAACAGGAATCAGGACATAGACAATTTTGAGTCATTATTCTACTACCACACTGGCTAATGGAACCTGGTTGAGGTTCGTGCTCTACATACCTTGACCTCCCCTTTTGGTTCTCAGGACCTTGTCATTTCCAAATGAACATCTTTATTACCAAAGACAATGTATGAAAGGCTGCAAACTTAACTGCTATAATTTGGCAACACATAACATAAAAGGCTCATATGTGGCAACTCAATATAGCTCTATAGTTTCAAGAGATGAGAAATTAGCGCAACCAGAGAACTTCTCTTCATTTGGGGCTATAGTTCTAAGCCAACAACTCAGGGATCTGAGCTTTATACTCTCATTCTTTAAGCACTAGAAGAAATTCTATAACCCCATGACTTTTTAATTTCTCAAATCCTGCATCTGGGTCAAATTATGACAAACCATTACTTTATTAGTTATTCTCTATTTTACTGAGATACAGTTTACCATCCCTTAGAATCTAGGTCGATTGCTCACTATTCTTAGTCCAAACAAGAGCTAAATTCCCCTACACTAATTGCTCTGATGGTAGTGGCTCCTTGCATGACTAGCCAGGGTTCTTGGCTGTAAGCACTAGAAAGAAACTTCACGTTATACAAAACACAAATGCATTAACTAATATGTGGTTGTTCCTGGAGTTACTAGAAAGTCTTGAGTATCAAGCTCAGAAAATTAGTAGAAATGACGATCAGGAAGGGAATCAAACTCACAGAAAAAATTATCTCAAAGAATAAGCCTGATAGTGAAAAAGCCATGACAACCAGTGTTGGCTATTGGATGCTGCCACTAATGTTCCTATCACTACAGTAAGTCTTCACCAGAAACAATTTCTGCTTTTCTTCCCAGTCCCTTTCTTTCACACACTGAAGATTCAAAGTCCTGAGGAGAGGTGTCTGCCTGGCGAAATCTAAACCACATTCTTAAGTCCAAGATGTCCTGAAAGAATAAACAATTATGCTCTGAATCCAAAACCAACAAGAAGGCAACCAAAAGAAAAGAACTACAGACCAATCTCTTTAGTGGATATAGATACAAAAATCCTCAATGAGATACTGGCAATAGAATGCAACAAATCACCAAAAAGATCATATACCATCACACACACACAAATCAATAAATGTAATATAGTACATAAACAAAAGCAAGACAAAAATCACATGATCATCTCAATAGACAGAGAAAAAGCCATTGACAAAAAGCAACATCCTTTATGATAAAAACCTAAGGAATATAACAAGACTATATCTCAGTCTGATAAGTCTACTGCTAATATTTATGACAAACCGAATGCTAATATCATACTAAATGGGGGGAAATTGAAACCTTTCCCTCTAAAATCAGGAACAACATAAGGATGTTCATTATCATCACTCCTGTCCAACATAGTTCTTGAAACAATAGCCAGAACAATCCAGCAAGTGAAAGAAATAAAAGAGATATGCATATGAAAGGAAGAACTCAAATTATCACTATGTGTAGATTATATGATCCTCTACATAGAAGACCAAAAAAAAAACTACCAAAAAACTCCTAGAATTAATAACCAAATTCAATAACACAGCACAATACAAAATCAACACACAAAAATCAATGGAATTCTTGTACACCAATAATGAACTCACCAAGAAAGAAATTAGAAATATAATACCGCTCACATTGGCATCAGGCAAAATTAACACTTAGGAATTAACCTAAGCAAAGAAGTGAAAGACCTTTACAACAAAAACTACAGTACTCTAAAAAAGGAAGTTGAAAAAGAGATTTTTAAAAATGGAAAGACAGTCCCTCTCCATGGATAGGCACAACCAATATTGATAAAATGGTCACATTACCAAAGTTGATATACAAATTTTATGCAGTCCCAATCAAAATACCAATATATTTCTCATGCAACTACATAAAGCAGTCTGAAAATTTTTATGCAACCAGAAGAGATCCAGAATAGCAAAAGCAATCCTAGGCAACAAGAACAAATCAGAAAGCACCACAGTCCCAGATTTCAAGTTATATTACAATGCTGCAGTGATAAAAACTAAAATCAAAATGGATCAAAGATCTCAACTTTAAAGTGAAAACACTTAACCTACTGGAAGATAAAATATGTAAAACTCTTGAAATAATAGGCATACACAAAGACTTTCTGAACAGAAACTCAGTTTTACAAGAAATAACACCAGGAATTAACAAATGGAATTGTATCAAATTAAAAATCTGTGCAGCAAAGGAAACAACCAATAGAGTGTAAAGACTACCTACAGAATGAGAAAGATTTTCACCAGCTATTCCTTGGACAGAGGAGTAACATCTAGAATATATAAAGAACTCAAAAATATTAGGCTAACTAGCCAGGCATGGTGACAGACTCCTGTAATCCCAGACTTGGGAGGCTGAGACAGGAGAATCACTTGCAAATTCAAGACCAGCCTGGGCTACAAAGTGAGTCCAAGGCCAGCCTGAACTGCACTGTGTTATCCTATCTCAAAAAAACAAAAAAAATTAGACTAACCAAAATAAAAGACCCAGTCAAAAAATGGGGCATTGAAATGACCAGACGCAAAAGTGTAAATGGCCAATAAATACATAGAAAAAAAGTTCAAACTCTCTGGCCATGATAGAAATGCAAATTAATCCAACACTGAGGCCGCATCTAACCCCAAAAGGTACAAAAACTCAAATACCAACTCCCCACAAGGAATGTAATCATTATGTACTGCAAACATGCACTCATAAAAATTCAAAAAAATTTTTAAAAAGCATAGACAAGTAACACCAAGTGTGGTGGTGCACACCTGTAATCTCAGCACTCACAAGGCTGAGACAGGAGGATTGCTGTCAATTTTGATCTCAGCATGGGTTACATAATGAGACACTGTCTCAAAAAAACAACAAAAAAGTCAGTTAAGGAGCTAATTTTCGGGCTATCAGTGAAGTGTTCATACTTCTGAAAAGATTTCTTATCACACCATAATCTAATGATATATATGTTTATCTGCCTGTTACATTGTCACTAAAAGACAGATGCTATGTCTTACCCTGGTGTTTCCAGAAGCCACCACAGTACCTGGCACTCAAGAGGCTCTCAATAAATGTAAAATAATTGAAATATCTAAGAGGTAAATTAATTCCAGGGTTTTCCTATGACCTTTAAAAAATAATTGGCCAAAAAGAGGAGGAATCAAGAATGATGGCTGTCGATAACCAGTCTGAAGCAAAGGAGTAGGGGATACATGGTGGGAGATCACTGCTGTAAAGAACAGGGACAGAGGGTAAGTGAGGCAAAGAGAAGGAAAGGAAGAAAGAAAGAAAGAAAGAAAAAAGAAAGAAAGAAAGAAAGAAAGAAAGAAAGAAAGAAAGAAAGAAAGAAAGAAAGAGAAAGAAAGAAAGAAAGAAAGAAAGAAAGAAAGAAAGAAAGAAAGAAAGAAAATGACCACTGAATTCACTCAGACAGTTATGTGTTAACCCAGCTCCAAATCAAAACTCAAAACCTAAAAAAAAGATCATATACATAAACAGACCACAGCACCAAGATTATGAATCTGAGGACCTTTAATACTCGGTGCCTTTGGATTATTTCCTTGAATCAAATGATAGATCTTCCCAGGCGAAGATTTGATATTCTTCTCCAGAAATACCTTGCTTCTCTCTCTGTAGTTTTGGGAAATCTACTGTCCTTTCCTAACTCTAAAAAGACTTTCCTTGCCTCAACTATAAAAACTAATCATCCTTCAGGACCCCAGCTAAGACTTCCTCTTCTGAACTTTATCAGCCATGTGTCATCTGAGAACACCTGTAGATATGATCTCTGCAACTGCCCATTTTGCCTTGAATTGTATGACCCTCAGCACTGTGGAGCTGTTCTGTGTTAGGTCATGAATGTTACCACCACATTACAACCAGGAAATCTAAGTGCAAGAGCTCAACTTACTGTTCTTTGTATTCTCATGTTTTGCTGCTATAAATAAATGAAGCATCAATATAATTATATTCATATACAATGATACCACAGTTTTCTAACTCGATTCATTCCAAATTTGTGTTTGAACACTGAAGAGGTCAAGAACTTAACACATTTTTTCTGTAAGAAATAATGGAAAATCAAATAATTGGTTCCCAGGATGCTTAGGCTGAAGCATCTCAATGAGTGACTCTCTCTTGGCCCATACAGGTTTGTACAAGTCAGATTTTTGTTTCAACTACCAAGCAAAGTTTAGCACAAAGCAGATTTTTTTTTAACTTTGTTGTTGGGTAGTGGCAAGTTCAAGCTTGGAGCCATCTGACAAGCGAGGTTATCTCTGTACACAAGAAAGAGTGAAAAATATCCTTCATATGGGGAGATTATTAACCTGCCTGTAAACACAGTTTGAGAAATGATTCAGTCTCCCAACCTGGGCTGAAAATCCACCTACCCCAGAAAAACTTTTGCAGAATCCCAGCAGCAAGCCTCCCCTTGTCTCACCTATGTAGCTGGAATGAGGAATAGGCTCAGCGTTCTAGATAGATAGATAGATAGATAGATAGATAGCTGGAGTAACTGTTAGATTGAGTAAAACCTATATACATATATTTGTTAGGTTGGGTTACACAATCAAAAGAAGCCAGGTGGTCCCACAATGACTATCTACCACCTGGTGAGACAGGGACCCAGTAGCTGCTGGAAGTATCAGAATAAGAGAGATTGGTAATGCAGCCCTAGTCTGAGGCTGACTGTTGGAAGGTTCCTGCAGAGTTGCTGGGGGAAGTCCACATTCAAAGGCTAAAGGATCACAGTTTGATGTCCACTGGCAACAGCAGAAACAAAACTGCACCCATTCAAGAAAGATCAGGAGCCCTCAGAGTAGCTTCTTCCTGATCTGCCCTTTCCTTCCATCTGGGCCCCAGACTGTGGGATGTTGCCATCCGTGAAGAGGGCAGGTCTCCCACACAGTTCACTGACGGTGTGCCCATCATCTCTGGAAACACCCTCACAGACACACCCGGAAGGGTGCTTCGCAGTGTTCTCAGTCCACAACCAAGACTGGCTGTCACAGTCAGTAGGAAGGTGGAAGAAGAGAGGAACAAAAGTGAGTCCCAGTAAGATAAAGGGGGAGCCAGATGCTTGAGGAGTAAGAACCCATAGACCCCTTTCCCAAACACAACTGATTCCTTTGAACACTTCAGTTTAAATGCTCATGGATTTAATTCTAAACCTGAGGGACAGACTTCTTTTCTACTCATAGATATTCTATGGCTTACAATACATTGTTGATGTTGAGTAAAATATTTATTTACTAATCTTAAAATCAAATTTTTAAATGAAATAACCACTCCTGGCTTTCAACCCACAACTCATAATAAACTATAACTGCGAGACCACTGTCTATTTCCAAAAACCTTCTTAATATAAGTAATTCCAATGAGCTTGATACTTTACAAGTTTACATTAGCAAATCTGACTTTTCCATCACCAAGTTTTAGTGATTAAAAGAACTGGTGCTGAGCTAGGTCCATGGCCCACACAGCTCTTGGACTTCCTGGGGTGAGGACCGTGAAGAGTGGTGAGAAGATGAAGAAATAAAGACAAGACATAGAAAGCTAGGATCAGGTGGAGCCCTCTCTCCAGATGGGAGGAAAGGAACCCCTCAACCAATGCAGTGCATTTATTTATACATTTTGCAGGTCAATGTCGTGTGCCACTCATTGCCTAACAATCTCCTTAGGGCGTGGTGTTTTCTGGACTGGAGCAGCTTTTTCACGTGGCTTGTCTGGGGCGCTTCTTGTTTTAGGGACCAGTCTTGCTCCAGCCCTGCACATGGGTTTGATCTCTAGCTTCAGCCACTCCCGACAAGCTATAAGGATCTGCCTAGCATCCCATGACTCCTAGCAAAGCTGGAGTCCAGAACTTTACAGAAGATATGGAATACAAAAAAATGTACTTTGGAGTCCATTTGATCAGGTTCAGATTCCAGTTCTACACTTAAACTGTGCAAACTTCAAAAGTAAGTCAACTTTGTAGAAGACAGTGGCATAGAAGTCTTCCACATAGTGACAGGGAAAAGAATAGCATGTGCACAAATTGCCTGGTATTCAGTGGGATTTGCTTGAATGGCAGATTCTCGTGGTTCTTTGTAGAATCGCATCAGCTCGTCACAGAAGGATCAGAATGGTCACCTACAGAAACCTTCAGAACAGGACTACAAGAGATATGCACTTAATCTGGCTGCTATAAATAGCCAAAAAGCAAGACAATTGAGTCTCATTGAGTTCTTACTGGCCTCTCCTCCAGCAGAGACAAAATCGAAGGGAACTTTAGGTTTTGGCTTCTTTAATAACTTAATAGGGCTGTAGAAGGACTTTAAAATGATTCTCGTAAAAGCTGTTTTCCTTGTGATTAAGTTGCATTTGCCTGTTAACTATGTGGTAAACAAACCCTCAGCTCCTACCTTCTGGTTATAGCGTGGCCCCGTGTTAATTGGGACTTGGAGAGTAGTGGGCTGGCAAGGATTTTGGACAGGAGGCCAAGAAGCCCAATTTGGTTATCAGTTGTTGACATGAGCGGAGCCATATGCGGCTGTGTGGTGTGTCCAGCAGGTTGAGCTGGGGTTTTCCCAGCTATGAAAGGCCTGTTGTCTGGAATGCTTGGCCTGGAGTCAAATAAGGACTTGTGATCAAGCCTCTGGCTGGCCCTGGCTCTGGGAGCAGCCTCCCACGTGGGCAGGGCTGTGACAAACCAAACATGTCCGGTCCCATGCTTGGTTCAGAGCTGAGGAGCTGAGACGCGGAATGAAAGAGACTGCACCTGGTCTAGTCGGCTCTGCTTACAGCCATTGCAGCACCAGCCCAGAGAGAAAACCCCTTTCTCTGACAGGACGAGGAGAAGCATTGAAACCTTTTTTCTCTGTGTCACTTATCAGAGCTGAACTCACAATCAATCCCCAAAAGACGGCTACCAGAGGATCAAATGAGTGGGAGAGGCTTGCTGGGAAATTCCTCCCAGCCAGCGGATACATGACTTTGGAAAGAATTGGGGCCATTCCCAGTGTAACTTGCTACCCCTCCCCCAGGGGCAATCACTGTCAAAAATAATTAATCTTAAACATTTTTTAATTATTTAAGCCAACAGAGTGTGTGTGTGTGTGTGTGTGTGGGTGTGTGCATGTGGGTGTGTGCTTTACAGAGAGAGGCAGGAGTATGTGTGTATTTTGAATCGTCTGTGGCCAAGTCTGAGTTCACAAGAGCCTTTGAGTTCAGTAGAGTCCAACCACCAAACCCACACCGAAATATTCTGTAGATAACAAAAGAGCCATTGCCAGGTTATGCTCACAAGGACACAGATGAGCCTTGTGGTCCTGCGGTAAGGACCCTCAAGGAAGGCAGGATGAGAGGGCCTCACAACATGACCCATAGCAAGTCACTGGAGAAAGCTAACTTTGAGAAAGTGTTTGGAGAAAATTCCACAAAAAAAGGGCTCACTCTTCTTAGTAAATGGATATAATGAAGCACATAATGGGTACTGTTATGAAATGCTGTGAACAGGGTTAACATTATTATTAGGTTTAAAGTTGTTACAACTTCATATAAAATGCTCACAAGCCTGAAAGCAAGCATACGGGACGTCAATATGGTTCATTCTGAGCAGCGAGAGTACGAGTGAGCATCACTTCCCTCTTGAACTTTACACATGTAAACATTTCTACAAATCAACATATAATCTTAGGTGCTTATAGTATGAATAAATGAGCCCAGGTAGGTCTCCTTGAAAATAGGCCTAGCTTCTGTTTTTGAAATGCTTTTATTCCTAAAGAAAAAAGATCAATAACAATTCCAAGCATCTGATGTTGTATGATTTTTGTGTTTCCTTGATGATGTTCTATTTTTTTTCTTAAGAAATTTGAAGAATAAAGAGCAAAAAGCAATATGCACACTAGGAACAGCTGAGAGTAGAAAATAGGGTGAAGTCTGCAATGCTGTGGAGGGGAGAGATGAGAACCAGATAGCACCCATTCAGCCTTCCCATGTTGCTTCCTTTGAGAAATGTGGAAGGTTCCCATTGGGCAGTGGAAGAGGCTGGTGTGTCCTATTCATGTGGGTGAAGATGTGGACCATAAAGATGATGCTCCCCCAGTGTGGACTCCATGAGGGCGGGCCTCTGTCTCTGCTGAAGCCCTGTGTCTAGCATAGTATTTGGGGCATGGTGCATGCTCAGTGAATAAATTTTAAATGATGCATGAACGCATTTCCTTTGAAACCTAAAGATAAGAAGGAATGACTTTCAAATAACAAATTATAAGATTTAGATGAGATGCGTAGAAAATAATCCTTCCTGTGAAGAATTTGAAACATTACTGAAGGTAACAACGTAAACCATGGAATTTCTGACCCCTGGAGCTTTATAAGAAAAAAGGCCATGTAAATTACTTACTATGACAGTGACAATAAAGCTAGAAAGTCCTATATATAAGCCAACGAAGTTTCTATATTCCCTTTCTTGCTCCTATTTTGGTTTAAAAGAGGTACTAAGGCTTTTGCCACTGACGAAGGTTATGGATGGCCCATTGCAAACTGTTTATTCTCACAACCCATAATTTACAAATGGCTTCAAGTTGACTCTTTATATTGATGAACTTGAAGAACACACTCCAAACAGATAGGATCATGCAAATCTCTTTATTCACTAGATTGCACAAAAGCTAAGCTGTCAAATAACATGACTGGAAAGCTTAGGACAAATGCCCCTCTTCCCATGACTTCTGAGACCATGAGACACAGAGGGCACTTTATGGTGCCTCACTGATGCGTTTCTTAGTACTTAAAGAAAGGTCTTGCCTGAGCAGTTGAGTTTTGTGGAGACCATTGCAATGGGCACGAGGCTGCTAATAAGTCCCAAGGACCTCATTTTGAAGGAATGACTCAGAGAGCATAGTATAGCTTCAGCCCAAATTGTCCATAAAAATAGTAAGTGTGGTTTAAGTAGTAAAGGTTTTTATCATCTTGCTCACTTCCTGTCATGAGGCATTGCATTAAATTATACTTTAAAGGGATTAATGACTTGCCTGCTATGCCTCACAAGAAATTCATTATTATAAATACGCTACAAGCATTGATGTTAATACTAAGGTTAATTTTAAAAAGCAGACATGTTCAAAAAGTGTTTGTTCAGCATAAAAGCATGGTGGTGTTGGGGATAAAAATTCAGTTAAATTTGCTTTTATCCAGAAGTTTTCAGACTTTTGCAGAACTATTTTTCTAACATCATGAAACTGTTGAGGCCACCAACAGAATGGCACAGATCCCTTGCTAGGCCTCATACTTCAGTAGGGCAAGAGACTATTCCAGTTGGTTGTAACCCAAGACAATTATCTCCTCTCTTTGAGGTCATTTAGTTGAAAAGACTGACTACACCCCTCTTTTGGCGTCATTGTTTTTTTAAAAAATCCAACAAGAAGAGTGGTAGAGTTCTTGCCTAGTATGTGCAAAGGCCTGGGTTTGCTGTTGAAAAAAAAAAAATCCAGCAACAACAAATCACTCTCTGTTTTGGTCATAATTAAGACCTACAATTTACTAACTGGATGGTTTCCCAAACATCAATCAACTTTTGTCCTTTGCTGAATTTTTTATACCATTTTCAGCTACATTATCTTAATTTCTGCCTGCATAGGAGGGCTTAAGCCCATTTTCAGATGTACTGGCAATAGCACCACAGTTACTTTAGTGCCAGCTTCATTCAATCCTTGCTTAGATCCAGTGCTTGTCTTTCGTATTCCCTTTCATGCTCAGTTTCCTATTCTGGAAAATGAGGATGATACTACAGTCTACATAAGTTACATGATGTTCCACAGTAACTTAATGCCAAGTCTTTTTAAAACAGCTATATATAGTCTGTGTGTATTACAATTTTCAGGCCCTAAATTTCACAGCATTCCAAAGCATTCCAGTATTTTCGTTTGTATTGCAACAAGGAAGGTCTGAAAGTCCTATATTTAATTGGTGAGGTTTAGGAAAAAGATCGAGTATGTACACTTTCCTTTTAAATTCATATTGAATTACTGTACCTCTATGAAGAAAAGATATTTAAAAAGACTCCCAGAAGACAGCAATGTTTTTAAGGTTAATTTTGCTAAATTTTCCAAACACCAAAAATTCACACTAACTGCACATTATTTATTCAAAAGCACTCTCATGGTGACATTTGAGAGCCGATGATTTTTGGAAAACATTGGATTTGTACTGATTCCTCCTTATAAATACTGCTGTAATTTTCCTTTTCCTGAGAAATCAAAAACTATTCTATCTGTTTGACATAAATCTTCTCTGGGGCCTAAGGTTTCTGGGAAATTTCTCTGTGCTGTGCCAAAGTCTTGGTTTAATTTCACTGACAATACACAAACTTTTTTGACTGCTTTGCCCCTCAACACTGAAATATGGATGTTATTTTAGATGTGTGCTTGGCTAGGATGAGCACCATTATTTGCTCTCCAAAGAGAAAGATTTAGGAAAACACACTTTGATTGTTCTTTACACTTTCAAATGCTTGACAGCTCACTCTTGAAGCTATGGGTCATAAATCTCTCTGACTGCCACAAATCTAGGATGTATAACCCTGTGTCCTCACAGGAACTCATAAGGAATTAAATTTTGTTTACAATTTTAAAAATGACACTGTTATCTCAAGGATTCTTCCTAGAAAGAAACTGTTCAAACTTCAGAAGGGAAAAAAAAGACAAGGAAAAAAAAGAAAATTACTCTCTTCCTAGAAAGACTTATTAGTTCCACTCCAAAGAATCCAAGACCAAAATACCCTATGGAAACCATTTCAAGAGTTCTAATTAGAGAATTCAGGTGAGTTTTTAGTGGCAAGTACACTCACTTCTAATGTGTACACAGTCTGTACAGCCAGGCACATGGTAATAAAAGCAGCTTGCCAGAAGTGCTGGCATCTCCCAAGGAGAATTTCACCTGAAAGATCTCAGAAAGGCAAAGCCAACTTCCAATAACCTCTCCAGCCCTATAAAATTATCGCCTGAGTGGACATCTATTTATTTGTTTGCTTTGTTTTGCCTTCCAACATTCCTTCCCCTTTCTTTTGACTAAGAATGTTCAAGCAAAGCACAAGTGATCCCAGTTTGGACAATCAGAGTTTCTTCTCTTGGAATTTAGTTCATCACTGAAGTGACAAAAGCATAGAAAGGATTAGGGTGTGATCATTTTAAAAACAGCTGAGCCAAGAAGCTTCCCAGGAGCTTGCTATTTAAACTTGGAACATCCCTGGTTTCTGCCGTTACTGTGACCTGGATGCCCAGCTTGTCCTTGCCTTTTGTGAGGTTATATAAATCAGAGATGCTTTCTCTTGTTGCTACTAAAGATGTTAGTAGGAGATATATATATATATATATATATATATATATATAGAGAGAGAGAGAGAGAGAGAGAGAGAGAGAGAGAGAGAACATCCCTATGAGTAGAAAACTAGACCATCACAAAAACATAGCCTTCTTTAAAAGTCTATAAAGGGCAACCAATTCCAAGTTTCAAGAGCAAAGATGTTTCCAATCTACTCTTTAAAATCATCTTTAAACAGCAAAAATAGGAAATACAAACAATACCTTGTGTTTTTTATAAAAATTAAAATCAAAATGTTAGAAATGTGTACTGGCACATGTCTATAAGCCCAGCCTTCAGGAGGAAAGAAAATGCTGTAAAACAGGAAAAGTTATCCTAGTCTGCGCCACTTGGCTTAGTGGAAGAAGACATAACAATGGAAAGACTGGGTGTTATGTGAGAGCAGAAACTGAGGACAGGATGTATAGAACTACAGTCAAAACATTGAAATACAGGGGGAATGCCAAAAGATCCTTGTCTACGAGTTCCAAATCATTGCTTCTGGGGGTTGAGATGGGAGTAAAGATGGAATAAGCACTTATTATTTTCTATGATGAGCTTTTCACAGTTTTTGGACTTTTAAAATTGCATAGTGATAATACTTTGATAAAAATCTAAGTTGACTTTCTCATTCATCAGAATAAATTGGCAGAGTAATAGCATCATGAGACACTAATATATTTTTATAAAGAGTTAACAGTACAGGGCAAGTGTAAATTGTAGAACTATAGCTGTATCCCAGAATTCTCAGCTTCCATTTCTGTGATATTATAATGAACAATGTTCTTGGAGCATTTTTTCCTAATAGACATCTTTTTAACTCTTAATTTGAAATATTTAAACAATAGGTTCTGTATAAAATAATTTTGGAATTCACAATCTCTTTTAAAATTAAATTTAGCATATTTTATGATAAGTAGGGGCTGTATTGATTATATTAAAGGGACAAAATGACAATATCATTGTCACTTATTGACAATATATTTGTACCTATTTCAGTAACATTAGGATGTTAAATTAACTTCATAAAAATGTCATTGAAACTGAAAGCGCAATGCACTCAAATATAACACTTACAAACTAAAATAATCTCCACTAAACTGTGTAGAAATGTAAATGTTAAGTCACATTATCACCCTAAAATAAAGCACTAACAAGTAATATTCCAAAAACTTGCCAAGCATGGTGCTTCATACCTGTAAACCCAGTCCTCAGAGGTTGAAGCTGGAAGAATGTGAGTTTGAGGCCAACCTGGGCCACATAAGTTTAAGTCTAGCCTGGACTACATGGTAAAAAAATAAAATAAACTCATATTCAGAAATAAAGTAACAAATATGAAAATAAAATCATTTCATGAGTAGTAGAAATTTAATAAAAGCTAGTATTATTGAATATTTTTAATTGCTATCTTGTGTAAAAAGCAAAGCCTGCCGTTTTAAAGTCATACATAAAAGTTCACATGAATATTCCAAATGCTGGAAAAGCTTCTTATGACTATAAAGTCTAGGGACAAGTGAGGTGGTACTTCTGGGCCAACTGCAAATACTTACCTTTGATTCGTCCATCTTCAAATAGTACCATCTCTTACGTTTATAGAGCATTTCATGAGCATTTTTTACAAAAATCTGCAGCTTTTGCTGATTGCTGCATCTAACTCTTGTTTCAAAGTGTGCATATATGCTTATTTCTTCTTTGTCTTAGGACATTTAGAGTTCAGTGCTATTGTATTCATATTCCACCAGACTGAAAACACCTTGAACAGGACCAGAGATGCTCTCGCAAGCAGAGCTGCAGTAGCACAATACATACCGTTGCTTATCTCCTCTTGCACAGCTCCAATCTGTCCAGACTCGTAACCACTGACTTTTCATTTCGATTGAAAGGGTGAATAATTGTTCTTAATCTTGAGACATAATTGAATTTCAGCTTTTCAAAGTAATAAATAACAGTACTGAGTCAAGTAAAATGTGATTGTTTGATACTTGAAAATAGTACAATATAACAGAATACGGCAATATTGGCAACAAGTAACACAATATCTAGCAGAAAGAAAATTCAAAGAGTTCTGTATGCTAATTTTTAGCTTATAAATATTTATAAACACATGTTTGAACAATTCAAATTTATCCATAGAACAACTTTTCAAAAGCTGATTTATAAATCTCAGTTTCTATCAGATACCATATCCAATATAATTAGAAATTCTTAGAATAAATATATGGATTTAAAAATAAAGTATGTTTTGCCTGATCATAATTACCTAGGCAAAACAGAAATTCAAAATTCTTGTTACTATAGAGGTGGTTTTGCAATGATTATTTAGTATTAATTTGCTAACATATTATTAAAATCCTTCATCTAATATCTTGTGGCACACCTATGGCATGCATGCTATTTGTTTTTCTGTTAAGATAAAGGATGTTAATGTAGGAGCTATTTTTCCTAAACTGAAACCTCAGGATTCAGAATTAACTGTAGTGTGGGCACTTTGTGATAAATCAGTGGGTTTTGGATTACAGTTTGGGAATGTGCTCTCTAAAATGTTGGACATCCCTGAGAGAATCCAAGATCAGCTTCCTGGAAAGTATCAAGTAGGACGTGAAGCTGCAGAGCAGAAAAACTAGTTTTATCAATCAGTGATAGTCCCTAGTCTCTCTGTCTCTCTAAATTCTCTGTTCCTCACTTTTCTATGTATTCTGTATTTGGAAAGATGCCTCCTACATTTACAGCACATTGAAATTTTATGTGAGACTCTTTGAGAAAACCAGAATATGAATAATTGGGGTGACGACCGCCTAGTAGATTTTAAAGGTCAATATAAAAGCCGGCTGTTTCAACTACCCCTGTTAATCAAGGGTCACAAGAACCAAAGTCCATCATTAGACATACACTTTTGCAGTTACACACTGTCCTGTACTCCCATGATCCTGCTGGGAAGGCACACATATTCAATCCTTGTTGTCTTCACTGGACTTCATATGAAGGAGCTTGACAATATGGGAAACGCCCTGCTCTCCATGTGAGAGAAATGAAGCAAAAGGTGCAATGAGAGACCAAAGGCCTTCTCTCCCAGCTTTGGGCCTTTGCCTCAGCCTCCTTCCTCTTTTTCTTCTCTGTCTTTAACTGTATCACACTTCAAATCTATTTCCTCTCCATTTACTTTTGGAAAGATCAACCCTCACTGCTAACTTCAGCCAGCACAACCCTGAAGGGAATGAGGTCTCTTTACAAATACCTACAAAAGAGAAGCTGCCCTGGAACACTGAACCTGACTTTGTTATCAGGACTGTAAGAGACTAGGAAGGAACAGTCACGCACAGCAGTGCGTTTTGAGTCTGGCACCACAGTCCTGAGGTCTGAGAGGCTACAGCTGTTTCCTATGGATATGCTCAATCTTCCTGCCTGTCCTTGTGCTTTCTGTTTTATACATTGAGGCTTGGCACGCAACAGCAGTTGGGGTTCTTTTGAGGAGAGACGGAAAGAGGGAAGTATTTCCTCTTCACTCCCTCCAGATGAAATGCACTGCACAGCCTACCTAGTGACCCCAGACAGCACTTGTATATATTGAATTTAAAGATGAAAGAAACTTGGGGAGGGGGGGCTGGAGGTGGAGCTCAGTGGTAAAACAGCTTTGTATGCATAAGGCCTTAGGCTCAATATTCAGGACCAAAAGGAAAGAATCCACAAAACTAATCTTAAGTTCCATAAAGTCAAGAAGGAGATATATATATATATATATATATATATATATATATATATATGTAATTTTTGGCACATATATATGTAATTTCCTATATTAAAAAATTGTATATATGCATAATTTTTGGAAAGTAACTGCATAACAGAGAAATTCCTAGGCCACATCTCCATCTACATGGAGTGCATTTTATGAGTGCTATGCATAAATCTCTCTGGAAATCATGTTTTTTGGTCATTATATACCTATAGCCATGGAATTTGAGTTTGAAGTTCTCAAACACAGCTCAGTGAGTTAAGTTCAGTCTTAGCACATTGTGTGATACTGATTCTAAAAATAATTATGAGAGCATTTTACCAAATTTTTCCTTGGGGAATACAGCAATAGGGAGTGGGACCATGGTAAGGGAAAGTATCAGGAAAACCTTTGACCCAGGGTCCCCAGATGATGTGGGCTGATCTTACCCAAAGCAAGTCAAACTCAGAGTCAAAGCTTTATCCTTATGTCTAGGAAGGGGGAAAATAGGTTTTCAAACATAAATAACTAGACAAGTGTTCGATTACCCAGTGGGCTGCTCAATTCCTTGCCACAAGTCTATGTAGGCTCCAAGAAGCCTGGAAAAGGTAAGGATGCTGAACTGGCCCAGATTCTCTTTCAGAGTAAAGAATCCGGTGCCAGGAAGACATCCTAGGGTCCCCTACATCAAACTGGGGCCTAGATGCTAACCTAAGTCCAAATGAGCTTCTTGTCACTGGATCTAGCAAGCTGGTTTCTACTCTGCTGCAGTCCTCATTTTTTCTTGTCCTTCCTTTTTATTTCATCAGGTTTGTTACTTTAATAACAATCAAAACACAAAGACATCTGGGTGGTCATGATCTATTTAAATGTTTCTAGCTCCCAATTGGAACAGTTTGGGACAGTTTTCAATGCTGTGCCCAGATGCTGCATTTCATCCACACTGTTCCTTCCAGACCTGAGCAGTGAACTGACACACCAGGCAGAAGTGTTTCTCTGCCTGGGGATTCTCGGGATGCCAGGCTTGGCCAAATGGGCATAGCTTTCCTTCTAGACCACAGTCTTGCGGCCCACCTTGGAGGCTGAAATAAAGCTACTGTACTCAGCCTCCCAACCTCACCCAATGCCCACTAATAACATCTGCTTTATAGCCAGTATCCCTACAACCTGCTCTCTCCTTGGCGCCCTCGCCCTCTGTGAGAGGATGTGCTCTACTATGCGGCAGGTCTGGTGGAAAGTTGACAGCGTCCAAGCCAAGAGCAAACCCAGCCAGCGCTGAATAAATGACTTGAAGTGCTTTCTCAAGGGACCCTTTCCAGGTCCAGGAGTCCTTCTAACCAGAGTTGGCCCGTGCTGCCAGACAGCCTTGTTCAGGAGCACATTAAAAAGCAAACTGCAGACACCATTTGGAAAGCATAGAAAGCTTAACTCTAACATCTTATGTATTAAGACATTGTTACATAAAAATGACCACAAGGCTCCAAATTCATACTTTCCTACTTTGTGAGACCAGTTACCACCAAGAATAAACCTGTGAAAGTGTGAGGCGAACTGTGGAGCCTCAAGAGGGCTGGGGATATGGCTGGAGCCACGTTCCAAGCCATGGGGGCAAGATCAAGGCCTTGGACCTCGAGAGTAGCCAGGCTGAAGCAAGGTGGGTGAGCTGCTGCTGTTGTCTCCTCCATGAGTCTGGGGGCAAACACAAACCCAAGCCAGGGTGGGACCCATGGTCTCATCCGAGGCTCATTTCACCTACCTCGTAAAGCCCTGGACACATTGGCACGGCTCATAGGTTTTAATGAAGCATGGGCTCCTGGCTAGCGCTAAAGGCAGTCTCAGAATGAGGCTCAGAATGAGGCTCTTTCATACCTCTGAGATACGATAGAGAAGGCAGGGTTCTGGGGTAACTTTCTACAGCCAAACTTAATATTCGTCAGGTAACTCATTCCATTTTTCCTCATTACATTTTAGTGACATTCACAGGATCATTTCTGTCTTTGTTTTGAAGCAAACCTAAAGCAGGCTCTGAGTAATTCACGTGACCACAACACTAGAGCCAGAATGCAAATCTCCGAGTACCGACAGTGTGAGGTCATTTGGGGAAAGCTTTGGACAAGCTAAATTTCGCATACCTCGCTCCGCTGCAGCAGTGTCCCTGTGAGATTTTCCCCCTTTTCACATCTCAGGAACCCCAAATGCAGAGATTTAAGGTCATGTTGTTATCTCATTCATCTCCTTGATAAAGACAAAACCTTTACTATCCAATCAAATGCTGATAAGAGGTGACATGTATGCTCAGCACATGGAAGGTTCACTGCTTTGGAGTCAGTTGAACCTTGTTTAAGTCTTAACCATATCTTAGCCACGTGATCCTGAGAAATCTGTTTCTTCCCTGATAAAATCTAGTGCATCTAAAGGCTCAGGACCTCCGAACCAACCAATCAAAGCAACAGGACACATTTTTAAAGGCACCACCCAAATTATGTAGTCTTGTGCTCCTGCCACAATTGTGATGGTTCTAAATTTTGAACCAAATTCGCTTTGCCTTTTTCTCCTCGAAGACAGCATGGTATCATGAAGAGCAGAGGCAATTTGAGGTCAGATCTTAGATTTGAGTCCTGGCTGCACAAACTAAAGTCCAAAGCCCTTTTAGCCTCCAGTTTCCAATCTGAAATTAAAAATAGATTTGGAATAAACATGTTCATCTGGACACATTTTTATAAAAATTTGGATATTTGGAGGTAGAATGTTATAACAAAGAATAAAATGTGGGAATGGCTTTCTAAAGAGCACTAGTAGAAATCAGAAAAGCAATGAAGATAGAGAAGAGCAAGAGCAAAATGTGAAAGTAACCCTGAACTCACTGTTCATAGCAATCTGGGTGATGGATGTTGCTGAAAGTTTAAAGAAAATTAAGAAAAAATTACTATCAAGCACAAGGAAGCAGATTCTTCTGTGGTGGCTACAAATTTATTTTTTATCATAGAAGTTGTGTGCAAAGTAGTTGCACCAATGAGCTGGGTGATATAACCGAGGGCATTCCCAGTCAGAATATCAGAGTGCCAGCTGGTTTCTCCTTAATTCATAAAGGACATAAGACTGTGATATGGACAATAATAAACTGAATATTCCAGGAACCCATTAAATGAAATGGTTTTTGTCTATCACTGTGCACTAAAGTCAAAATGAATCAAAGATCTAAATATTAAACCAGAAACATTGAATCTACTGGAAAAGAAAGTAGGCAAAAATCTTGAAGACATAGGTATAGGTAAAAAGTACATGAACAAAACCCAGGCTGCATGGGCAATACTTCAAAGAATCAACAACTGAGATCTCATCTTATGAAAAAGCTTTTTTGCAGCAAAAGAAATCACCAACAGAGTGAAAAGACTATCCACTGTTGATGGGAGTGTAGACTTGTGGTTTCACTATGGAACCACTAAGTGCATATTCCTCAATAAACAAAGATTAGAGGTCCCATTCAACCCAACTATCCCCTTTCTGAGTATCTTCCCAGAAAAATTAAAAATATCATACCACAGAGATGGTTACAGCAGCACAATCTGTAATAGTTAAATCTTGGAAACAACCCAAGGAACAACCGAGGAATGGATAAAGAAGTGGTATTTTTATATAATGGAGTACTATCCAGCCATTAAAAAGGATCAACTTGAAACTTTTATAGTAAATGGATGTGATCTGAGACCATACTCATAAGTGCAATAAATCAAACTCACATGTGTAAACATCATACTGTCTCCCTAGTGTGAGAAACTGAAAGAATAAATAAGGTCTAAAATGTACAATAGTTATTGTGAAATAGGAAGTAATTGTCAAAAGAAAAAAGGAACTAGGATAGGTGAAAGTGGAAAGGACAGTAGAGAAAAGGGAAAAAATGCAAGTAGTTATACTATTAGTGTCTCTTAGTTCATTGAAAAGGAAAGGTTATGTTAACATCGATTGGAGAAATTTTAATGCCCGTATCTTGTACCCTGAGCAACTGCTTTAAAGATCACAACATGTAATGTATTAATTGTTGTTATTCTATTATTAGGAAATTTTGTTTTACTTTTTTCCATAAAATAAAAAAACAATGGTTTTGAAAAATTCTTGTTCCTTTCAAATGGCAAATGATAATAAACTCGAAAGGACTTTCCAAAAAACCAAATCCTGGACAGTATGAGGAAGATACTGTGCCTTGGATTAAAGTCCTCTAAAGATTTTAAGGGTTTGACTACAGGCTCATGCAATTAAACAATAGAATATTCTTCCTCCGTAGAAGCTTATTGTTAAGGGGTGGGTTTCTCAAAAAAGCTTATGTACTTTTTTTCCAAGTAGTAAACTCCAATAGTATTCACAGATGATCCATAAAGCCTTTTAATGAATGATAGCAGAAATACTCCAAGATTTGACTGAAAGACACAGAAAAGAGGATAAAGTAAAAATAAATCACTGAACTCCAAAAGTTCTACAGAGAAGAAGCAAGTTCAGAATAATACTCAACTATAATCACATGCTAATTTTCATGAAGGAAAGAGGCCAAGGCAAAGGTAGAAGACGGTACCAAGAGTCCACGAAGATAGAGACAAGAGTGATGTAGAATGACTCCTAGTCAGGAGTGTGACTGAGTACCAATCAGGGAACTTCCAAGATCACCTGGGTCTAGTACTCCTGCAGGCCTTGTGTGCCACCCATTTCTGACAAGCAGTATCTGTAAGGGTTCCCCTATGCTTCACTCAGACTGTAGCTGGAGACACCTTGTCTTTGTGGCCTGAAATTTTACAGATAGTAAAAAATGGTACCTGAGGAACTATATAAGAAACCATGGCAGAGGAGCTTCATCTGACAACATTCTAGACTGTGAGCTGAGGCTATGAAACAATAAGACTTTAAGGGAAATTGAGAGGAATTGTGTATATTTTATGTGGAAGTAATGTGAATCATTAAGACCTTAAGGGTGAACTCCAAGCTCCCAGATGACCTCTTACAATCCTCATCCTTCTAAATTCCTCCTACCCTGTTCCAGAACTCATCCCTATGACCAGTAGACTCTGGTATAAGTGGCATTGTGTCACTTATGAGATTAGATTCTACACATGGCTTCCATCTTACTCTCTCCTGACTCATTCATTCTGGAGGAAACCAATGGTCACATCATAAGCCACCTTAAAGAAGGGCCCCTGTGATGATAAATGGAAGCCTTCAGGCAGCAGCCACATGAGTAAGCCTGAAAATCGTTTCTTCAGCTCAGTCAAGTTGTCAGACAACGGCATCCCAGCCAAAACATAGACAGAAACTACACAAGACACTGGAAGTCAAAACTGTTCAGCAAGTTGCCCCTGGATACTTGGCCCTCAGAGCGTACACAAATGATGAATGTTGTTTCCTATGCTGATATGCTTTGGAGTAATATGATGTATTGCCACAGATAATAGTTATCGGTAGTTAATATAGAAAAGTTTCTTTAAAGTCTCGCATTAACATGGTTAAAATTAAGGAATGTCAGATGTGGTTAAAAGTATGTAGTTAGGTGTGGCTTAAGAAGCAGGACACAGTCTGAGAAATATGTTGCAGAAGGGTTTTCTTCATGGGAACATCACAGAGCATATTTACACTAACAAAGCTTGCTACAGCATTACTAGTGGGTATAATTTTATGGAGCCACCATCACCTCATAGATGAATTTTAATAACAGACATAAAGTATGATAAAGACATGATACATAACTCATAACTCATGTGAAGGATGCCAATATACAGAAAATGTCTTCCACATCAAGGTGATGTTTCAATGATGTTATGGTTCAAATATGAAATGTCTTTCAAAGACTCATGTACAGAGGGCTTCATCCCCAATGCACCATTGTTCAGAGGCATGGCCTTGAGAGGTGACCAGATCATGAGGGTTTTAACTTACTCAGCAGATTAATCCATTGATGGAGTTATTATATGATGGCATTCTTGGGAGGCAATAGAAACAGGAGGTAGGGGTTAGGTGAAGGGGGGAGAATAGCAGAGGCTACATCTGGTCCCTACCCCTTCCTATCAGGCACTTTCCCCCTCTCTCTACATCTTGAATAACATGAGATGGACACCTTTCACCTACCATGCCCTCCTGCCATGATGTCTCTGGCTTGAATACAGAAGACCACAGAGTAGAACATCTGAAACCAGGAGCCCCAATAAATATTTTCCCTTTCGGCTGTTTTTCTTAGGTATTTGATCACAGCAATGAAAAGCCATCTCATTCTTGGAGAAAAGAGGATTGTATCTTGTTGTAGTCAGGGTTTGCAAGTGAATAGATTTAATACAGGATACATAATTTATAGGATTGTTTTATAATATTCACCAAAAAAGTCAAATGCAGAGGAGTATGGGAGATCTGTTAGAGACCCAAACAATCCAGCTGAGGGCCTGAATCCCACAGCAATGTCCTACATGAGTCCAGCTGAAGACCTTCAGCCTATGGCAATGCCTTCCAGCTGTGGGGCTAAAGCCCATCGGTGTCTCATGCAAGTCTATATCAAAGATCTTCCATGGGAAGGCCCAAAAATCAGTGGTGGAAGCTAGAAAGTCTGCACCAGTGGGACGAAGGATCTGTGCCAGCAGGCTGAGGGATCTGCACTGGAGCCAGGAAGTGACACTCAAGGTAAGAACCAGAACTCCCCTGAAGTGCACTGCAGGCATCTTCAACAACAGTGAGGATCCAAGCTCCTTCAAGGATGAGAACATCTGGGTTCATATCAAGAAACCAACATGAAAAGCTTCTCCAGGAGAATCAACAGCATACCATCTCCCCCTACTCTGAGTTCTCTTTTTATACTATTGGTTATGATTCTCAGGTGGGCCTCCCCCACCCAGGACCAGGTTGATTCAATTCAGCTGGGTGTTACAAGTTGACCGTCAGTTAACCCACCACACATCTATGACCTGTTAGTCTTTGAGGACATAAAATTCTTTTAACAGCATGTAAACAATATCTTCTAAATAAATTCTTACTGATATATATTTAGTGCTAGAATAACTCTGTAACTGAAAAGAAAAAGATAGTGTTTATTTTGTATACTTTCCACACAGGCAGTAAGATGGGGATGGGATTTTAACCCATTAAAAGAGCATAAGAAATTTAGGATTAAATAAACATGGAAAACAACCATTAAAGTTACCATAGCTCCAACACTGGATCCCCAACTTGTAGAAAGTGTTGGGAATATAGCTTAGTAGTAGTAACTTAGCATGCACAACTCCCTGAGTTCAATACCCACTACCACAAGGAGAGAGGTGAAGAGAAAAGGATTTTCAAATACACTATGACAGTCAGGGTGGAGCTCAAGAAAGGAGAGGCAGGGGGTATAAGAGCCCAAAACTGGTGAATGCTGTGAAGCAAAGTTTCCATTATTTGGGGGATAATAGAGGCATCTCCTTGGCATCTGACTGTGACAAAAAGCTGGAACTGACTGTAACTAAATAAAGCAACAGGAAAGGGAGGGCATTCTTGTCAGCAATCCTCAGTTTCAGAGGGATGTTTTGACTACGGAGTGAGTAGCACTCACCACTGAGAATCTGGGAGAACTAATCTTCATAGTCAAAATACATCTCTTTGGGCTCCTTTTTAATTTCAGAAAACTCCATCTCCTGCCTCATCCTGACCACACTGGAACCTGGGATCATGGGACCAAGTTTGTTTTTGACCCTGGAACAGATGAGATGTCTTTCTTTTTCATTACCTTCTTTCTGTCTTTCTTTTTCATTTGCATTTGGAGCCAGTGAGAGAAGCCAGATGGAAACTAAAGCCCTCTGTTTGTGACTGAACAGGTACACCACAAACAGCAGTGTAAATGTTCCACCCCACTGCCTCCCACACACCCAGACTGCCCCAGACCCCACCCGGAAGGACCAGCTCCTCGTAGGAGGGGTGATGGTTCCATTGCTATGCTCATTGAGCCTAGTAATATTTGCTTAAGAACATTTGAATAGAGGCCCCTCAGAAAACTTGCATTTCCATATTTACTAGGGGATTTCTGTTTATTACCGATGAGGTTGAGAAACCATTCTGTATACTTGCCTAGTGAAAATAAGCAGGCTGCCCAAGAGCAGGCCAGTGATCATAATATTAATAATCAGTTTTTAGCATTTACTACACATCAGAACTCATGCTGGGCAGATAAGTTCAGTGTAGATGCTTATATGAGATGAGTACTATAATCTCCACCTTTCAGATGAGAGAATGAGGAATAAAGAGGTGGAAAAACCAAGCCTCCTCAAGATGGCCACCTCTGGGGAGTAGGGCAGAGGTGCTCTCTTCTACTGCTAAGAATTTTTTTTTTTACCATATGCTTATACTGTTCAACACAAGATGAGGGAAAAAAATAATTTTTTAAAAGGCATTTTCAGCAGGATGTGGTGGTACATGCCTGTAATCCCGGCACTCAGGAAGCTTAGGTAGGAGGATTGCCATGAGTTCAAAACCAGCCTGGGCCACATAGTGAGATCAAGGTTAGCCTGAACTACACAGTCCATTAAAAAAAAAAAACTAACTAAAAATACAAAGGGCATTTTCTTTTAATTTTATTTAAAGAGATAAAACAAACAAAACAGAATAAAGGGTAGCAACAATACAGAATTCCAAGGAAAAGAATAACAACAAAAAAAAAACCCACTAAGAAATCATTACTTGACAAATTACATACTGACATCTTGGAAATAATTGTTCAAATTACATAATTAAAACATGGAAAGTAGACATTCAAACAGTGACACTGTTAACAACAGTTCTGCTTCACGATCTGACAAAAACAGCAATATGGTCATCCATCTCACACACTCAAACATACATACAATTATATCAAAAAAGTAAAATTAAACACAACAAAACAGAACAAAGCAGGTCACAAGAAAGCAATGTAAGACATAAATTTCAAAGCTAGCTAATTGGAGATATTCACTCTCTATCATATTGACTCTTGTTTTCTTCCAAATAGTTGTCCTTATTGTCACATACAGGGAATTCACATGAAACAACATAGTATGGAATTGATCTGAGCAGGACAAGGAGGGCGTTTCAGGTCTTCAAGACCAGACAATAGGGAAGCCAAGAATGGCTGTCATAGTATCTCTCATTTTCCTCAAAACAGCTGTCCATACCTTCATGTGTGTTGAACTTAAACAAAACAAAACAAGCTAAAATCACTTTGAACAAAGAGTGATAGTTTTGCTGGACTTCACATCATGACATTATGGAATCAGCACTGGGTACTGTAGTGTCTCTTTTTCTTCAGAGTAATTGTTCATTTCAACATGCGTTATATAGTTGGTTCTTGTAAATGGTTTATAAGCTCTACACATGCATGAGTCTCTACATGTATATCTATCATTTCTGTATTAGACAGAAAAACAAAACAAGATAAAACAAAGCAATTCCTAGAAAAGCATGAAGCAAAAAAGTCATATAAAACCACAATACAAGGTGATCTACAATGGTTACCGTGATGTCTCAGCAGTATATAACAACATTAATAAAAACAAAGCATTGGAGACATTATAAGACTTCAAAAGCAAGTAATAATCAAACCAGAGTGAGTATCTTAGTGAATCTTGTCATCTTCAATGTAGTTGCAAAGGGCACTTTCTTAAAGTCACAGAGATGATGAAAACCTGGCCAACTTGCAGAGCCCCTTTTATTAGGCTACCCAATATGGCTCCTTATCTCTCCACCTGAACCCTGTTGTTGAGAGAGGAATCTACAGCCTTTGATCAACATGTACAGGGCAGCTACCTCTGGGAGTCCACAGCAGGGACACTGAAGTTGTAGAATGACCATGTAAGCTATCAGCCAAGCAGGGGCACTTTTGAAAATAAAATGAATGTTAATTGGCCTCTGACTGTCCTAGAGATGCTAGAATGTATGTCCTAATTTTAAGTGACTTTTCTCATCATGGTTAACAGGCTGTCATTTATACTCACGGTTCCATGGCCACCGAGTAAACCAATCTCAGATCAAAAATATCTGGAAAACACTGCCTGTGTACCAAACATGCAAAGACCTTCTCTTGCCATAATTCCCTAAAAAGCATAGCATGACAACTGTTTCCATCGCACTTGTATTGGGAATGAAAAGCAATCTAGAGATGACTTAAAGTATGCAGGAGGGTGCACACATACTATATAAAATCGTTATACCATTTTATATAAAGAGCTTAAGCATCCTCAGATTTTTGTGACCTTGAGGGGGGTCATGTAACCAATCCCGCTCACCTACCAAGGGATGACTATATGGATTGAATATTCCACTCTAGGCATCTATTACTTTAATAAGTCCATGGACAACATTGTGCATCATTTTTTTTAAAGAAAGAAGCTTCTAGTCTTAACTCATGGGTCTGTATTCTTGTCACACAATTTATGAAAGTTTACATAAAACAAATTATTTTCCACTATAATTACACAGAGCTGACAGCCATAAGTGTGGCAATCATGACTGAAGTGCTTATCTTGAGTGAAAGCCTTGGAAATCCCCAGGATTACCTCTTGCCAGGGGCGGGGGAGCAATCCCAGAGCCACAGATTCGCTCACTAGGTGGCAAAGCCAGCCTTCCCAGAACCCCTCTCTGGAGGGAGGGTGCATGCCCTGAGTCAGCACCTGCTCCACCGACTGTGCGCAGTTTCCAGGCCTCGGGGTAATGAGAAGATAAAAGCCAACTTCGAAAGACAGCTCGTGTTCCCTTGGCCACGTCATGCACCAACACGCGAACACCATGGGCATCTAGGTAAACACTACACCTCGCCTGGAAACGGAACCTGAACACTTCCCTGTGGCCGGCCGCCTCGTCTGGACCAGTTCAGATGACTAAGGAGCCTCAGGAAGTGGAACCATGAATCAGACAGAGCCTCCTTCCCTCTGACTCAAGGCTGAGCTCATGCGCCAGGTGGCAGTAAGAAGGCCTGGTCCTGGAGGTGATGAACTCCTCACACGCCCACAGAAGCTAAGGAAAAACTTAGCCCCTTCATCTCTGCGCCACAGCCTGGCTCCGTAACCAAACCCTAATTGCTTTATACATGTTATTTAATCTCATAATAGTGCATATTCCAAAATAGTGCCCATTTTAAAGGTAAAGAAATTGAGGCACAGAAACTGTCAAGTGAAGTGTGCATCACCAGCGCTTCCTGTGACACTGTGCTCTCTCCTTCCCAGCAAGCTGTGAGCGAGAATTAAATAGGACTATAAACATGCCAAAGTTATATAATAATTCCAAATTTCCTGTTCAGAATTTCTACCATAGTCTTTTGTCACTTCAGCTCAGATAAACTCTGTCAGTAGTAACAGAGGTTTTAAGTCTTATTTCGTTTATTGTATTGCCAAGCTTGGAGACTTGTCTGCAGCATGATATGCAGTTAGCATAGTTAGAGCCTCTCTTTCCCGCACATATAGGCCAACTCAGGAAGGGAATAAGCAGGGCACTCCTGGGGGACTTCGGAGGCCGGGCCTGTACGACCTACGCTTCCTGGGTCTGCGAAATCGCCCCAGCGAAGCTGCAGCCACCACACGACGACCGGAGACCCGGAACCGCAAACTCCTCAAAGCAGCTTGGAGCCTCAGAGCAGGCGCGGTGCCTGCAGTTCTGATTTCTACCGCTAGGTGGATGCGGAGGGTTTGCTGAATCACTAGGAAGCTTTCCGCAGTAACGAACCCACGTTTTAAGACTCTCAGCTCCGCTGAAAAAGATTTAGTAAGCTAAATGAGTTGAGAGAACAATAAAAAGTTAGTTTGTGGTTTAAAAAAATTAGTTTATGGTATAAAATAGCACTTAGTTATTTTGATAAATAATTTCTTTAAAGATAATTAAATAATCCGATTTTGGAAAAACAAAAATCTTTTTCAAATTGCTATAATTTGGTGCCTTTCTCACTAAGAGTTGATTGTTAGTAATTATTGCTGAATCTAATTTGGAGTTCTCCTTTTTCTTTCCCACCCTCCCCCCTTCCTGCTATTTGATCCCTGAGCATTCACACTGACATACTGAGCTACATCCCCAGCTCCGTTTTTACTTTATTTTGAGACAGGGCTTTGCTGTGTTGCCCAGGTTGAGTTACATGTGTAGTTCTCCTGCCTCAGCCTCCCAGAGGCCTGGAGTTACAAGATGTACTACCACCTCCAGCTTACCTTTTTGATTTTTTTCAGGGAGGGAAAACTTCCACACCTTTTCCCCTCCACATTCCTGTTTTTTGCTTTTTTCAGGTGTCTGGATGCAAACATGCTACAGCTAAGTCAAGTCCTCAGACTCCTGGAAAGAGCTGACTTCCTAGGCCCCCCTCAGTCTGGCACATTTACTCTCCGGTGGACGTTTTCTTCAAGGAGCAGACAACTGGCTTTTGGATTTGCGATGACTACCCAAGAACTGCCTTTTGCCAATCAGGAATATTTTTCCCAGAGACTCTTTTCTAATTCCTAAACTTTTGAAGCCCAACATTAAGACAAAATTGTAATTATTCTAAGAAATACATGTGCTAAAAATACACCACCAACTAAACATTTTAATATATTAGCTTACTTTAAAATACAAAACACAAATATTAAAGATTATATCCTTAAATTAGCACCCTACCTTTTTAAAAAAAAAAATGCTTTTGCAAAACATCTAATGCTATTTTCATTTTTCAAAGTTTTAATTCTATAGGCAAAATGTTGTGTATAGCAAACTACCAGTTTTAAAAAGTGCCTTTTCAAAGTTATTCAATTACCTCCCCCTTTCAGGTTAAGTGATAACTAATGGAGGCAGTAAGTGTTCATTAATGGTCTCTTTCACAAGTGGTATTAGTTTCTGTGAATGTCTGACATTGATTTTTAGCCTGGTGCTTTTGCTTGGAAATGTGGGCTGTGCAAACTGCTCTAACCACTTAGATGGCTAATTAAAACCAAGGAGTCTTGCAGTGTATTCTTTAGATGCCAAGAGGCAGTATTCAACCAATGATGTAAATGGTGTGTTTTTGAAATTAAGACTTAGTGCCTAGAGAGTGATTTGCAAGTTACAGGTGGTGCCAACTTGAATTCTGATGCCTTTCTCCAAGTTGTACTACATCAGCGGTGATGGTGTTGAACTTTAGGAAAAGGGATGGAATTCACTTGCAATAAAAGGGTGAGGAAGAAGGACTGAGGTGCATGGGAATTGCACAGTTGTTTAGAACCTTGGCACAATGTATCTGAGAGGTCTAAAATATATTTTTCAGGTAATGTCTCTCTGCAATCTCTGTGTGATACATTATTTTAAAATTAATGACAAATATAAGAAATTTAATGACATGGGCTATTGTGTCTCTTCAATATAGGGTATTTTTTCCCACCCTTTTTTTCTACTTTTACTTGGCCCAAGCCTGCTCTGCAGGGTCAGTTTCTTCTTATCTTTAATAAATGTGAAACTTTGTCACTGTTTATGTTGGCTCTGCTCATTTCTTTGTTCAGGACACAGAACCTAGAATTCACCTCTAGAAGGAGATGCCAACACCCCAGAGCCCAGGGGCACTCTGGTTTAGCCAGCCAAGGGAGCAGGTCCCAGAGAGCAGTAGGAAACCCCACAAGCCACGTGCTGCAGATGCCACAGCCTTTGCCTCTAGGCCACATCCCTGATCAGTGGGACAGGTTTGGCCCTGCCAGTTTAAAAAGAAATAATTTGTCTATTATTACATTACAGTTTGTGCCACAACCCATGCGACTCCTGAGGTTCTTGGGGTAAAGGACTGCAAGAGGATGAGAAAAAGAAAGAAGAGACAAAGCTGGGGTCAGGTGCATCCTTTACTCTCCTGATGGGAGGAAAGGTACTGGTTCCTCCCTGCAGGTGCCTTTATTTAAACCTTTTAGCAGCTTAATGTCCATGACACCCTGTTGTCCTAGCAACCCACTGTTCAGATTGTTTTGGGGCCAGATGTTCTCTGGGCTGAAGCAGCTTCTTCATGCGGTTTGCCCCACATGCTCTTTGTTCTTGGAATGACCATCCACCAGCCTTGCACCTGTGGTCAATCTCCAGCTTCAATAGCTCCCAACAAGTTTGAGTTCAGTATGAAATGGTGAGAAATGGGTATGAGATGGAGTTTAAATTATGATACTGTTTTTCAGTGAAATTGTTCCTACTTAAAACATAGAAAGTAGAGTGAAATCCTTTATGTTCAGACTTTCATAGATCCTTTTATCTTATAAAAAGCCCAGAACCTATGGCATTTAGAGTGGCCCCTGGCAAAGAGGGAGATACCGTTAATGATCCTGTCTTAGGATCCCCACCTGTCTCTCAGGGGATATGGGTTTCTCTCATCTGCTTAATGAAGACAACCACACCAGGAATTCTCCTCAATCTCTTTCTTCTAATCCTCAGGCCAGTAAATCCATCCCATTCCCTTCCAGTGACTCAGACACACCACTTGTCTTAGTTATTTTTTACTCATTGCTGAGACAAAATACCTGATGCAAAACATGAAAGAAGGAAAGGTTTATTTCTTACAGTTCCTGGAGGTTTCTGTCCATACTCAGCTGGCTCCAAGTGGCAGGGTGGTGTGGTGGGCCACCATTCATGGCTCGTTGCAAACAGCAAGGCATGAACTGACAAGAAAGATACACCTTCTTCCTGCCATTACATCATATCCTGACACCATCCCTGGGTGGATGAAACACTCACACCACCAATCCAAGCGCTAGACATGAACCAATCACAAATGCTAGATTTAGTCCAGTCCATAATTCATGAGGCTTGGAGGCCACTGACATAAACCATGACACCACTAGAGCTTAGTGCCACAGAGGACACCAATGTTCCTCAGTCCCCCATCATGCTTCTCAGACCGCCTTAAGCCTCATTAGGTGCACAAAGATGGCTTCTACCCCCCAAGACATACCTGAAGAGATGTTTCTTACTCCTCTAATGCACAACTCATCCTGCCCCTGAGAGACTTCACCAAAGCAAAGGGGACTACTCAAGTCCAGGTTCATTTTTCTGTTGCAGGTATCTAGGAATGCAAAGAATGGCTAGGTCAACTTTCAGATGATCAAAAAAATTTTCAGATGGGTTTCAAACTTTGACCCTTGCTTTTGACTTATCATGGCAAGATGTCTAATTCATTCTGGCCACTTGCTATACACTAAATTAAAGACGAAAAATCCTACAAAGAGCTAAGAACTATGCAAATGAGCAATATGCTTTAAGAGGAAAGAAAAGCACGTGGTGAGACATCATTTAACTTGTAAATCAGCCCCAGTTATTTGGAATAAATTACAAAAATATTAGATGGGTCACAAATACCTATAACCCAATTGCTGGACATGTTCTTTCTGTGTGCAATAATCAAACTCCAAAGGAGAGACAAAAGAGAAAGGATAAAGTAGCTGTCACACATGGTAAAGCTTTAAGCTCACTCAAATCACTGAAGGGGAAAGCCAAGCTTGGCCATGGAAAGAATTCCTGTTTTAAGTGCAAGAATACTAGACACTGAGCACAAAACTGCATCAAGCTACCACCTGGACCCTGCTCCCAGTGTGAGGCAGCCAATGTGCCTGACTCACGGCACTGGAAGATTGATTGTTCCCACTACCAAAGAGAGGATAGGCCAACCAGAGCCCTCATTTCCCATTCTGGTAAAAGTTGAAAACCAAGGGGACCTATAATGCCCCTGTCCGTGGATATAACCATTTCTTCTAAGTAACCCTAGGATCTCTTAGACATCATGGATGAACCAATGGATTACTTAAAGATACAGAGGCAGCTCATTCCTTTTTATTTCCTTGTCTTTTATTTCCTCAAACACCTCTAAATCTAGTCATGGTTGGGGTCAAAGGACCCCAGTCAGGGATTCTTTACTTCTGATCTGACATGACACTTTGAAGGCCAAATATTTAACCATGAGCTTCTAATCATCCCAGTGTCCTACTCAATTGATAGAAAGAGATTTACTAGCAAAACTTGGAGCAATTCTCAGATTATGGCAAAGGTCAAAATGAATTTTACCTGTTGGAACTCCATCAGGTGTCTCTGACTTGATTAGCAAACAGACGGATCCTGCAGCAGCTATAATGGAACACCTGGTGGGGCAAATGCAGTTTTGCCAGTAGTTATAAACCAGTAAGATCCCAGTCAATTTCCTAATGAAAAGCAACATTCAATCAAAGCAAAACCCCATAAAAGCCTCCAACCACTCACAGACAAATTTCTTTTTTTAATTTTTTTTTATTTTTTAAATTTTATTTAAAGAGAAAAAAAAAACAGAATAAAGGGTAGCAACAATACAGTATTCCAAGGAAAAAAGGAAAAGAACAACAACAAAAAAACCTAAAAAAATTATTGCTTGACAAATTACATACTGGCTTCTTGGAAATAGTTGTTCAATTTACAAAGTTAAAACATGTAAAGTAGACATTCAAACAGTGAGACTGTCAACAATTCTGCTCCACAATCTGACAAAAACAGCAATATGGTCATCCATCTTACCCATGTAAATATACATGCAATTATATCAGAAGGGTAAAATTAAACACAATAAAACAGAACAAAGTGGATCACAAGAAAGCAATGTAAGGGACAAAAATTTCAAACCTAGACAATCGGTGATATTCACTCTCTATCATATTGACTCTTGTTTTCTTCCAAATAGTGGTCCATATTGTCACATACAGGAAATTCACATGAAACAACATAGTATGGAATTGATCTGAGCAGGATGAGGAGGTCATTTCAAGTCTTCAAGACCAGACATTATGGAAGCCAAGAATGGCTGTCATAGTGTCTCTCATTCTTCTCAAAATAGCTGTCCATACCTTAATGTATGTTGAACTTAAACAAGGCAAAGCAAGCTAAGATCACTTTGAACAAAAAGTGATAGTTTTGCTGGACTTCACATCATGACATTATGGAATCAGCACTGGGTGATGTAATGTCTCTTTTTCTTAAATGTAGTTGTTCATTTCAACATGTGTTATATAGTTGGTTCTCGTAAACTGTTTATAAGCTTTACACATACATGAGTCTCTACAGGTATATCTATCATTTCTATATTAGCAGGAAAAACAAAACAGAGCAAGATAAAATAAAACAATTCCTAGAAAAGTCACATAAAACCACAATACAAGGTGATCTACAATGGTTACCATGGTGTCTCAGCAGTGTATAACAACATTAATAAAAACAAAGCATTGGAGATATTATAAGACTTCAAAAGCAAGTAATAATCAAACCAGAGTGGGTATCTTAGTGAATCTTGTCATCTTCAGTGTAGTTGCCTATACACTTAGACTTGATG